>OFHU01003202.1:632500-925217 GCA_900245905.1 Lacerta viridis
CAAGAAAAGGCCACAACTTTATTGGTTACGGATGTTGAGCGGTATTGGCTTTAGGCATTGGACCTAACTAACTATATCCGACTCCAGTACGTCGTGCTGGCAGTCCGGGAAGGGATAACCACAGATGGGTGAGCCCTGCTGCTGCACATCAGCTAGGACCTCACCCTGAGATCACCGAAATGGGGCATGCCTTAGGCCCTCACCTTCCATGGCTCTGGACACGGACCCGCCCCCCAGACTCCTTTATCGAAGTACCCTTCAGCATTTGGGGGAGGTGATGGCCCAACCTCCCCCCACCTTCTAGCCTTCCCGAGATAATCCAATGCCTAACCGCCAAACCAAAGTTGTGACGATTTGCTACGAGGTAGGCGAAAACCACCAGGCGGAGCCAATTTGCCAAGTGGGAAAATTCCTACCAGGCCCCTCAACGGCGACCAACCGTGGTCCATAGCAAGGTCAAGAAGAAGAACCTAGGCTAAAGGGTGGGTGGGTAGGGAAAACCTTGATCCGATGGGAGCCCGAGCGAAGAGGACGAGCTCTGGCTGTGTGCCCACTTAAATGCAGTGGGCACGCCCTGACCGACTGCGCCGGTTGGCCAGGCAGGCAGGGCACTGCGCCCAGAGCTCGGCAAATAGTGCCCGGGGATGGCAGCATCCCCAGAGCATGCATCGGGCTCGTGATAACTGCAACCCCACCTCCTTTCTAGGGTGGAAGGGGCATTGGCACATAAGCGGAAAGCTCCTTGGAGCCCCACAACAGTCAGACTCATGAACGCCCACAATTCTCATTCACTGTTATACCAACTGCCAAGTATCCCTAAGCCCAAGTATAGGCAGCACAATTCAGGCCACATACATTGCTACAGAGGCAAATGGCCCCAAAACAAACTATCAGCCAAACCATATTGTCTAGGAAGTGTCCACTCACAGTCTCTCCAAAGTGTTCTTGTGCAACTCCCATTCATATTGAGGGGTTGCGCAGGAAAGGTTCCTAGTGGACTGTGACCACAGGTACTGTACAACAAGCAAGCTGGTCCTGGGTATTTTAACAGTGAAAGATTTCAATCACTGTACTACAGTATAGTGTACTATCTTTTCCAGGTAAAATATTTAAATACTCTGAGATCAATGGAAAACAATATACTGCATTCCACATACGCTATGCTCTATCAGTTTCAAATTTCCCTTTCCGTTTCAAACTCTTTTCTATTTCATAGTCTTTGTTATTTATAGAAAATAAAAATAAGTTATATAATTTAGTTATATAATGTTGCTTTATTGTCTTAAATACTAAAGTATTACTAGTTTACCTTTAGTTTTTTTAGTTGTCCTTCTGTGTCAACTTCTAAAGAAGGAAACATTGACTTGTACTGGTGAGCAAGATTCTTAAATCTGTAAAATATCAACAATTTACTAGCACACACATTTTTAAAGTTGGGTCTTATTATATAATGAACTTTGGCTATAGGTCACACAGAATGCCACAAAACGAAAGGGTTCTCTAAAAAAGATACAGGAGACCCATTTTCAACCTGTGAAGATGGACTGAGCAGTACCCTGTTAAAGCCCACTAGAGACCTGGTAAATACCTCTTGTCCAGGCACCAGTTTGTCTGAAACTGTAAATGACAATATTTACACAACTATTCCTTATAGCTTCCCAATTCCCCCTACCTGCGTTTAAGGGGTATAGAAGCATTAAGAAAAAGATTTCACGTTAAGCAAAAATCCCCGCCCACTTCTTGCTGTGTGCTTCAGTAGGATACCTTGAAGAAAATTCATCAAAGTCCGAAAGAAGATCACATATCCGAAGTCCTGTCCGTGCCGCTTTGGAAGAATAGGTTGGTCCAATCCCTTTCTTTGTTGTGCCAATGCTAGTGAAAGAAGACAAATGAGTGGTATCAAGTCTTGAACTAAGAAGACTTATGGAGACACATGCATTAGAATAGAAATTGGTTGAAAGTATACTTTTTGCTTAATGACCAAAACCATTTTAAAAAGACCCTCCTCTCTCTTCTCCATTTATTTGCCCGTTTCTTTCTGCTCTTTTGGCTGAGATGTAAAGGAACGTGGGGCTCCTGTATTTTTAATAGTCGTAAAGGTTTATTTATTTTTCCCAAAGAAGCTGGCCATGCACACACACAAAAACACAATCTTCTATACAATTACTAAAGATAAATGAATGCTGTCCTTTTTGTCTGATCACACTCTCTTGCTTGTTTATCCATTTCAAATGAAGAAAATAGTGGCAGTACCGCGAATGCAACCCCCCGCTTCTTAAGTTAGTGTCTGACTCACTCACCAGTTGAAGACCGTTGGCATACAGAAGTAAGACCAAGCACTCTTGAAGCCTGACTACATGGATGAAACAGTGGTGGGAGCAGTGGCTCAAGTAACTACTCACTTTCAAATTACCCAAATGGCAGCCCTGCCCTTTCTATCTATCACCCTGTCTGTTTTATATTACAGAACACTCTTATTCTGGAGCCCTTTTGACAAAAGGTAGCACAGAAATATAAACAATAAGCATAATGGGTAAGAAATAAACAGGTTCCCTGACCTCCAGTTCTACATTGCTATTCCCTCACATACTTGCTAACCAGATTTGTGGTGCTGTGGGGAAACCTAGTTAATTTACAGTTAATTTCCAATCTGCTCCCAATCTTCCTTCTCTAGACTTCACATCCACTAGGGGTCAGTCACCCTTCTTTTAATCTGCTTCAGCTGCCTACTGTTAAGCGTGATTTCTTTCAGCAAAGGCATTATTAACAAAGTTTACACTACTGCACAACAAACAATGCACAGGACCAGAAAGCAAAGTACATAAAACTGACTTTTCATGCCAAACTGAATATGCCAACTTCCTATGCTCCGGTAGGTTTGCTTGTTTTCATTACTGCACTGCCAAATCTTTCAGAGCTGTTCTAAATAGGTCAACAAGGTATCACTTTCCAGCTCGCTGACCTATCTACTATAACAGCTAGTACGGGGGCATGGCAGGGGTGGACCGGGAGGAAGCATGGCTGCAAGCATAGCCTGGTAAAATACTGGAAACCTTTGCCATCCATCATGGCAAAGACGGGTTTTGCTCCTAATGAGGAGGAATTCACTTTTACTTGAAGCTGAATTCCCCCCACCACCTGCTGTTCAGACACTGTGGGATCCTGGCATACATACAACCTATCTGGAAGATAAACTGCTGCAAAGCTTCATGAAGGAGATATGTCTAGGGAACACTGTTGGATCAGATTCCAACTACAGTTACACAAAAGAATGCATCTCCTTCTGTGGCCTGCCTGGGTGGGTTGAGACTGGCTGTGAGCTGGACTACTTGCTGCATTTCTTATCAAGTCTCAGGGTATGCATGCAACATTATTTCCATAGAACCATGAGGGCAGATTCCCAAATATTGCTACACCTTATCTGATCCAGGATTAGCAGCAGCTTCAGTAACTCTACAAATATAATGGAGGAGAGGGGGAAATCCCAGCTGCTCTTTTCCCCAATTGCAGTTGCTTCTCCAAGCCTAAACCAATCAATCAAAGAGTGTTGAATTTGACTAGACCAAACTGCAAATATCTTTTGGTCTAGTCAACTTCATTATTAAGGGAAACATCTTGAACAATGGGGCACTGCAGGAGAGACTGCCATACATCAATTTTGTTACCTCTAATATATTGCTCACATAGAGAATCAGGCTGGTATTTCAACACCATTATATCTGCCTCCGGACAACTTAATGTCTTTTTAATGTCCAAGTTGTACAGGATATCAATAGTGCCCAAGTTTCCCATAACTAGGAAGCAACATGTTGCCATTTCTGTGTAGTTCCACGAAGGAAGAGCCACCATGTTCTAAAATGCAGGACCTGTAGCAGAACATCTTGCATGGAGGTGGAAGAGCTAATAAGAAGAGTGGGTATTGACCCAGGGACAGCCACCATCCTCAGCCTAACTGAGCTCATGAGCATTGCTAACAAACCAGCTATTTTCTCCAGAACAGAAATAATTTGTTCCTTTTTTTATAGACTCTAGATGACACTGATGTCAAAATGCCTCGTTCCAGTGTTTCTTTTGGCAATATCCCCAATCTTTTGGGGCACCTATCATTGATGCTGATTTCATGCAATGGCAGATGACCTTTGAAGTCGTTTCCAACTCTATGATTCTTCGATTTCCTGAACTGATCCTTTTAATTAATGAGTTAATTGAAACCCTGCCAGCATGTCTTCTAATGTCTTATTTATTCTGTTAAGCCAGATAAATTGTTTATTTAAAAAAAAAACCACAATTATATGCCAGTAGGTACCAAGAACTAACTGAAAGTTCAATTCAGAAATACCATGGCTGATGTGAAAACAATTAAAGGGCTAGGAGTCAGTAAGTGGAACCATTGTTGAGCAATGTTCAATTACAACATACTAAGCAACAGGCTCTGTAGGATTTTTATGGGAAATAAAGCACAATATGGTCATGTGGAACTACTGTTTTAATTCTGCTTCCAGGTGATTGTGAAATACCACTACCTCGGCAGCCCTGAAGTAGCCTAGAGCAGAAACAACCAGACTTCTTGTGAGATCAGCACCACATATACTACACCCTTGATATTTTGGTAATTACTTAAGGGCAATAAAAACTAAAAGTTTGCCGGATCAGCCTTTTCTGAGCAGGAGCTTCCATTATGCCTGGGCCCCTATTATTCTCTTCAACATCACACAGCATAATTTTTACTCCATCCAGGAATTCAAAGTGCCCCATTTAAGATCAGGATGCTGTCTTGTTGCCTGCGGTCCCTGTAAATCTAGAGTTTGGTCATGCAGAGCTCTCTTGGATGTCAATGTGTATTTATCATTTTTATTTATTAATATGCTGAGGAGATCAAATACAGGGCACCCTATTCTTACAGACTTAAGCCACATCAATGTAGCAGAATTCAGGTATACCAAGATGCATACTTACTTTTTCCCTTCTTGCACTTGCCGCTGCACTTCTTGAAGTCCATCCGCTGCCTGGTGAAAATCAAACACTGCACAGCACAGGAGAAGCCGCATGGAGAAGAATCAAAGGAGACAAAAAGTTTGGCTTTCAGGTGTCTCTCACACATTATTTGAGTAGCAAAGAGACCAAGTTAAATAAGCCTTTGTGATTCTTAGTAACATCATTTCTGAGAGCCAGGCAACTGGATTGGATCCAGACATTGGATCTGTGATGTTTATGGAGTGCCTGCTCCAACTGTCTCTGTGTCTGCATTTGTTTTGTTACCTTGTTAATGTTGTAAGCTATTTATATTTTGGACGATATCTGGGGTTTATTTTCCAGAAACAGCAGCATTAAATGCTAAATACAAAACTGCCAGCAACTTTTAAATGTATCTTATTAAAAATAATTTCTACTACTGGAAGGTACAGGTAAATGCTCCCTCCTTGTTCTATTAGGCTTTTGCACCACACTTGGCATTTTTATACTGAAAGTTATTAACCATAAATTGATGCATATAAAAGGATGTTGTTATATTATCAATACATAGTACTACTGATATCCAGCATTAGCGACTTATATATATATTAGTATTAATTTTGTTGTATAATAAACTTAATCACAATATTGGCATTTACATAAGGGACTAGCTCAGCAGAGGCACCTGCTGGAGGAAGGGAAGGAGAAGGCAAATTTTGCAGAGCCCATCTCTCCCCTGCAGCTATTCTGGGGCTTCCCCCCTGCTTCAAAAACCCGTAACAGGTTTTCAGGGAGCTTCAGAAGGAAGGAGTAATTGGCAAGAATCACCTCCCCACCTCCTCCACTCAAGTACCCGGTCAATGAACTCAACTCATGGGAAGTATTGATCCAGCCCCATACATATTAAGCAGGGGGAGGTAGGTTTTTTAAAACTCTTAATTATTGCACTGAGCATATTCAAACAGAGATTACTCACCATCTATGTTACAAAACACAAACTCTCCTCAGTGCAAATAATGGGTTTGGATGGCCAACATAGATCCTAGAAGTGTCTATAATCTGTTTGTATATAAAGACTTTCTCTACCAGACTGCCACTTACCAATGTGTGCCCTGTCTGATATGATGAGTCTTTTCTCCCAGTCTCTTAAACCTGTCAGAAGAAATGCAGTGCCAGTTAGGTTTCTGCTCCCAAGAGGCTACAACAACGAGGTACGAGTTTATTCAGCTGTCCCATCAGTTTAAAATAATTTATTTAAAGAAAAGAAACGCAGACGCAGCAAATACACATGTCATGTATTATGAGCAAAACCAGAACAAAATCAATATGTGCTCCATATGGAGTAGTTTTTGTTAAGAGGGCAAAGTTCACATAGTAGGGAGCCCCCAAGATTGTCGGGTTGTCGTTTTTTACACACAACTCCCTCCACAGCTATATTCAGCTAACTGACTTTCACCTCCTGTCATAGTAGGAGTTGTACAATGCAAATATGAAGCAGTTTTGTGTTTGTTTGAAACATTAATTACCCCTGCTTGCGTTCAAGGAACTCAGTTTTGTGGCAGCATATTTATTCAACTGTGATTTGCAAATGAGGATATGCGACATTAAGAGGAGCCTCCTCTGGATATTGCTGTCGCAGGCAATGCGTGGAACAAACTTCAGGAGCTCTTTACCAGGTGAACATTCCAGAAACTTTCATACAGTCTGTTTATTCACTTGTGATTTGGATGTCATGTTTAAATAATAGTATGCCTAAAGCATCTTATTATTTGAATGCATGCAAGTTTAGGCATACTATTATTTAACCATGACTTGTAAATTCCCCTGATAAATGTGAAATTACCTGCGATAAGAAAAATACACTGCTTTTAAAGAAAATCAAAACATTACATACAAACCTTTTTTCTCATTTTTTTCAGCTTCTTCAAATAAGCCTGGCAAATGTATGACCACCCCATTCCCTAAAAAAAGACATAGAAACGTGTAATTGTGACAGCAAACCATTAAACAGTCATCTTTCAAAGTAATGCACAAAGCATTAGGGTACTAGCAGCTGTCCTAATGCTTAAGTCAGACCAACTGACAAAGGACTGGGTCAAAAACGCTTTCCCAACTCCACTAACTGAAGTAATCAATCAATCAATCATCATCATCACCACCACCACCACAATACTCTGCCCATCTGGCTGGGTTACCCCAGCCACTCTGGATGGCTTAACACATATAAAAACATAAGATCTGTATCCAGGCATAGGCAAACTCGGCCCTCCAGATGTTTTGGGACTACAACTTCCACAACTTCCATCATCCCTGACCACTGGTCCTGTTAGCTAGGGATGATGGGAGTTGTAGTCCCAAAACATCTGGACGGCCGAGTTTGCCTATGCCTGATCTGTATCCCTTCAATGCATTAACTTGGAATGCTAGTGAATGGACCATTCAATCAAGCATACAAGTCCAAACTTAGTAGATCTTCTATAGACTGCTTTGATACTTGAATTCCTATTACTTTTTATAAAGCTGCTAATTAAATTCCAGGAGCAATGGCAACCGTGCTGAAGATACAGGAGGATTAGAAATGTAGAGGGATGATAACAGCTGTTCCTTTTGTTCCCAATAACACTCCCCCCACCCCACCCAAAAACCCTATTCAATTGCTTCTCTTTGAATCTTCTGGAAATTTCTTAATTTCCATACTAGTGAGAGCCAATAGGTCACCTGTGATATCAAAGGAGGGAAGAAAAAACTGAGTGTTTAATCTTGTCTTATTGTTTAAACTTAACCTGATTCAAGTCGCAGTAGTGGAAAGTGGAAACAATAAATATTATTGCTCGCACAATAAAGAATCCACTTATAGCTGAATTTCCCCAACTTGAATCTCAAGTCTCCAAACAAGACATTTATACTTACCAATTAGAGAAATTGCCTTGGGATTAATTATACCACTAGGGAAGAGGTGAAAATCATATTCCTTCCCATCAACAACCACGGTATGGCCTGCATTATTTCCACCCTGCCAAAACAAATACAAAAAATGATTACTTAATGTTAACCTGTTTTTACTATAAGCAAAGAATGTTATTGATTTGGACTGAAAATATGTGTCCATGTTTTTTAATCGCATTCATAGTAAACTGAATTTCAGCCTAACTATATTAAGGATTTGAACTGCTATTGTTATTCACTGCTCATCTGCTTCAGAAGGGGTGGGGAGGAGGGTGGATGGAGATCTGCCAAGACAAAAAAAGGAAGAAAAACAGCACCACTGCCCCACAAGTCACTTTACTCCCACCACTCCCACTACCACCACTTAGGATTACTCTGTAACTGATTTAATTCATTTACTTCAATATTCGTTTGTTGCCTTTTACTGTACCAGAGCTTTTCCATCTGCTCTGTTGTTGAGACCAGCTCTGCCAGACTCCTCCTACAACTGTTATCCACATCCACCATTCCATCAGAGAAAAACTGGACTACATGGCTTCATCAACTCTACTGTAAGAGCACTAACTATTGGCTCCTCTGCTCCTTAAAAATCTTTCGGCTGTAGCTGCTAATTGAATCTTAATTTTCGCAAATTTCTTCATTGAGGGGGTCTTAAAAATATATGTTTGGGTGTGAGAAATTCAAATCTGCTATTATTTTTCTGACTGGGCAACATTTACATTGATAAGTCTACATAATATTGCTTTAGGAAAACCAAAGAATTTTTATTTTACCTTCTGTAAATGTCAGATATATATATATATATATATATATATATATATATGCACAACTTTATGTACATGTTACTTACCAAGCAAAATAAAATTACATTAATGTAACCCAAATATAGTTTCTTGTAAGATTCTCCTCTCCGAAAAACATCCATGGACATTTTGCATTTTGACACCATTAGGATCTGGCATGCACTTACTATAGAAGTGAGTCCAGCTGCTATTAGTAAATCTCTTACTCAGTAACTATACAAAAAAACTATGCGAAGTTTGTTTTTCCTACTCTTCTCTTACAGCTGTTAGCCTTTTCACAAGACACCTTAATTCTAATTAAAGGTGCCTTCTCCATTTCAAATTAGAAACACTTGTAATGCATATACAAATAATCATCAAGGTGATGTGGGAATAAATGTGACTTTTAAGAGGGAAAAGAGCAAAACATATTTACTGAGCTGCACAGCATGTGCTATGTACACAAGTAGCCCAAGAGGGCTTTTTATGATTATGTAGACAAATTTCATAAGATGCCTTTTGTATTTTCTGTGTCTACAAATTAAACAAAAAGACTGCAGTGATTAAAAGTCTAGATTAAAAGGCACTAGACAGTAAAATTGCCTCTGTTCCCTTTCATCAAATTATAGAAATACAGTATTAACACCCCACTCACCCAGGCAAGTTATACAAGGAAGTGAGCTTTGATATTAACTTGCCTGCAAGTATCATAAATTCAAACAACAAAGAAGATAAAACAAGTATCATTTGAACTTAATTTTCAGTTACTGACTTGATTGTTACCCAGGATAATAAACCTAAAATTTTGATGAGGGCACTGCAAGCCAGCCTTGTTTTCTTACAGAGCTTTGGTAACTTTAAACTTGACCTTCTCATATAATACGGGTGATCCTGGAGCGATTTTATCAGTACCCAAAGGAGAAGCCCAAGTTTAAAATAGCAATGTCACCATGTAGTTTTAAATCCTCCACAGCTGTAAGGACTCCCATAAGTGAGGCTATTTCTTCAGATGCAAACAGATGCCCGGGAGATAGATATAATAAACAAGGTTGCCTCCAAAATGTATTAACGAACAACATCTTTTGAGTTGTAAAAATAAATTAAGATACCCACATTCAAAACCTAAGAAAGAGACTGAAACAAAACCAATCATGAAACTATAACTGATAACACCAAGGTTGCAGGCTCAATCCCCATTAAGGGACAGCTGCATATTACTGCATTTCAGGGGGTTGGACTAGATGATCCTCACAGTCCCTTCCAAATCTATGATTCTACGTATCTGCATCTCACCTCACTACCCATTTTATTCTTCTCTGTCTTTCACGCTGTCAGAAGCAAGCTTCCTGAGGACGCATGGGGTTTTTGCTTTGTTTATTTGCTTATGTTACTAGACAGGCTGCCTCACTCTGGGTAATAAAAGGGCCAGTTTTAAAGTGGCAGATATTCATAGAAACAGAGTTGGAAGGGACCTTGATCTAGTCCAGCCTCCTGCAATGCAGGAATCTCAGCTAAAGCATCCATGACAGATGACCATCCAACTCTGCTTAAAATCCTCCAAGGAAGGAGAGCCCACAGCCTCCTGAGGGAGACTGTTCCACCATTTAACAATATTGGGATATCATTAAAAGGATGTCAATAAAAGTTCAGTTATTTGTGCACGCAAAGGGAGTGCACGCATACTCAGAAGGCAGCCCCACTCTGTTCACGAAGGGTTATGTCCAGGTAAGTGCATGATTGTGGCTTTAGCTTATTTCAGCAAGGAACAGTGCGGTGGGACACAAACACTAACCAGGCCTCCGATCAGTCACATCACCAGGGGCGTACCCAGGATCAAAACTAGGGGGGGGCAAGCCATGGTCGTTCAGGTTGTGCCCGGGGGGCGGGGATGGGGGCGGAGCTGGGGGCGGGGTGAAGGAGAGGCCGGCTGGGGGCGGCCCATTAGTCGCCTGGCCTTGAACAGTGGGGCAGCGGGGCTCGGAGGCGGCGCAGCTCAGCCGAGGTCAGACGGCTCTGGCGGGGAGCGCGCCTGAGACGCGCGCGCTCCTTCGGGAAGAGATGGAGCTGGGCGAGCGGGAGGGGGAACTTTGAAGACCCCGCCTCCGCCTTCAAAGCAGGCGCCCATGGGAGAGGCTGCCCCCCCCAGCCTGCCTGGCAGGACCAACCCTGCCCAGCTCCGGGAGTCTTCCTAGCGTGGCAGGCGGCCTCGGGGCGGACAGGGGAGCTCTGGGGTTGGCGGCTATGTGGGACCCCGCGGCATCCAGAGGCATCCGGGAGGCGGGACAGGGGATGGGGGCAGGAAGGGGGCACTGGAGGCCAGGACTCCTCGGCTGGGTCGTGGGACCGCGGGGGCGGGCTGGCCGCGGTTCCTCTCGGAAGGCCCCTATGGGAGTAGGTAGACGGCCTCTGCCCGTGGGGGGGGCAAAGGGAGGAACTCGGGCGGCGGGGACAGCAGCCTCCTTCTCCACTGCCTCCCCTTCTCCGCTCCTCTCCTCCCGCCCCACTTCTTCATCAGCCTAAACGGACACGCCGGGCAGCCCGGGCTGCGGCTCCTCTTGCCCGGCACCAATCATTTTTGCTTCTGGGAGGGGGCAGCTGGCTTCTAGGGGGGGCATCTGCCCCCCCCTGCCCCCCCGTCGGTACGCCCATGCACATCACTGCTGCTTAACAGCTGATGCAAGAAGAGGAGCAAGGGGACATGACATTTCTCCCCATCTACTTCCCAGTGAGCAGCAGTGACTGACCTGCAGCCACAAGAGCACAGCTACCCCACCACTGACTTTTTATTTTTTACCACCATTGATGGAATATTTCAAGAAGTTGGAGATGGCGTCTGAAAGTGGTCCATGTTTCACAAGCATACAGTAGACAGGCGAACTAATAGCAGTGTACTGTATGAAGGAAGACCAGCAGTGTCGAAGCAATGATTCTTCAACATCAACTTCGTTGGACTGGTCATGTTTTGCGGATGCCTGATGATCGTCTTCCAAAGCAACTACTCTATTCCGAACTTAAAAAATGGTAAGTGTAATGCTGGTGGTCAACAAAAAAGGTTCAAAGACTCTCTCAAGGCAAATCTAAAAAAGAAAAAAGTACCCGGTAGTATAAACACCAAGAACTGGGAAACACTAGCCTACAGGTGCTCCAATTGGAGAACAGCCTTCACCAAATGTGTCATGTGTTTTGAAGACGCTCCAACTCAGGATGAAAGGCTAAGAGGAAGGCACGCTTGGCAAATCCACACCATGATCAACTCCCGCCCGGGAACCAATGTCCCCACTGTGGAAAGACGTGTGGGTCCAGAATTGGCCTCCACAGTCACTTATGGACTCACTGTTAAAACCATGTTTATGGAAGACAATCTTACTCAGCTACAAGTGATCGCCAAAGAGAGAGAAAAAGAGATTTTTTACCACCATGGGTGGTGCTCCTTAGATTTTCTGCCTCTGTGGCACCAAAATGTATCAGATCACCGCAGTAAAACACCAGTGTTGGGCTTTATAAATAATTTAACCCATAAGACTTGGGAGTTCTGATTTTTGTTTAGCACTACATAAAGTATATACACTTGCCCTCATTCTTAATTTAAAACTTCCCCCATCACTTGAGAAAATGTAAGACAGCATAAATAAGGTACCAGCTTTCATTTTCATAGATAACTCTGTGGTATTAAAAGCCAGAAATCCCAGCTCTGCTCTTAATCCTGTTGTTTATTTTTAATGGGATTATTATGACTACCTTTCAAACATCTAGCTAAAGAGGTATTTATTAGTGGCAAGATGAAGATTTTTGTTAAAATTATCAGCTCACATTTGAGTACTCTTGAGAGGCAAACCGACACAAACCTGTTTAAGAATAAGCACCAGTGAACTCAGATTTACTGAACTCAGACATATTTCTGAACTCAGAACTGTGTTGTTAAAGTGCTTGGGTGTATTAGTGAGACCTCTCATTTTTTATTTCTTAACATCTCTCTTTGACTTCACTCTTCAGTTACCTTCCCACCCCACCCCAACACCTCATTCTGACATCAGGATATGCCCAACATCTTCCACAGGGAAGGCAAATAATGTATTCAGCTTCTCTCTCCCCTGCCCTTCCATCTAACTGTCCAAGTGCCTCTTATTCAAAGACATTTTAATTGTTCAGCTTAAAAGAATTTAAGATGCATGTTGCTGAACACATTGTTCAGTTGCTTTGCTTATTTGGTGCAGTTTGTGCTCCTGTTCTCAGTTGGGCAAGACTTTTTTATTTAAGGAAGTATTCTTGCCTTTCATGGTTTCCTTGATTTTGCTCATAAAGCAGCTGGCATCCACTTGAATTTCATAATCTGGGCCTCTATTATTGTGGTTTTAAATAACCTCCATTAATCCTGAATATATATTTTCTACTTCCTCTTTTGAGATGAAATGTTTAAGAATGTACCTTAACTTCCTGAGGATTTAATACTGTGTGCTAAACAGATGATGACCCAATAAAAGCCTTGACTGTACTGAAAAAAAGCTCTAAACAAATTGACAACTATGAATAGAAAACAAGGAGTGGGAATATTTGGGAGAATATTTTTAAAAAGGAGGTATCAAGGTTAACTGGCAAGTGGGATAAGCTTATGATCAGTAGTTGACTAGACAAGGAGATGTAGCAAACTAAAGAATATAGACTAGGATGCCAATGAAAGATAAGTCAGGAAGTCTTTACTTACTATGATAAGATGATGAATGGATGTAATATGTTTTATGTAATTTGAAAAATTTGTAAAAATAAAGTGGGGGGAAGAGAACTATGAAAAACACAGAAAAATTTAAATTCACTGTCGGATAACAAACTATTTAAAAATTCCATATCATTACTAAATAATAATAATAATAATTTATTATTTTTACCCCGCCCATCTGGCTGGGTCACCCCAGCCACCCTGGGCGGCTTCCAACAAATATTAAAAATACATTAAAATATCACAGATTAAAAACTTCCCTAAACTATCATAAGATTTAAAAGTGAGAACATAAGAGCAAGCTGGATCAGGCCAGTGACCCATCCTGTTCTCACAGTGATCAACCAGATGTTTATAGGAAGCATGCAAGCAGAACCTGAGTTTAAAAAAATGTGAAGAGATAACTTGAGAGTTCTTGCTATGGTATCAGCTTCCCTCTAGCCTTAATATGAAGCTACTGGGAGTAGACACTAAGGGATTTCAAGCATGGTATAATCAGTATTCATACCCAGCATTATTTACCAGTTGCATTTGCAACAGGTGTGGCCATGCAAATTCTAGATTAGTGTCTGGATGCTACAGAATGATGCCCAACATACTGAGGCTGAATCTTGGTAAGTTGGAGGTCTTGTGGCTAGACAGTCCACCGTTCTGGGAGCTGTGCAATTTGAAAAGAGTTGCACTTCCCCTGAAGCAGATGACATATAGTTTAGGGGTGCTCCTTGATACATTTGTCCTTTGTCGCTGAAGCAGCTGTGTGGCTGGAAGCACCTTTAAGAGCTTCAGGAGGTATGCCAGCTGCAACACTTTCTGGACACAGTGACACATGTTGATAAACTCAAGAGTGAACTACTGCAGATGTGTTCTATATGGCACTGTTCTTGGTCCAGAAGCTGCAGCTGATACAGAACGTGGTGAACGCAAGATGCCAAGGTTCTTACCATGAACCTGTAACACTGCTCTTAAAAGCAAGGCACTAGCTGTCAATCAGCTTCTGGGCCAGGTTTAAGGTTTTGGTACTAACCTACAAAGCCCTAAACCTAAACAACTTGGGACCACCTCCAAAAGGACCTCCCAAAGCTAGGTGAATGGGCACTAAAATGTCAACTGCAATTCACTGTAAACAAGTGCAAAGCGATGCATACTGAAACAAAAAAAATAAATCCTATACAGTGGTACCTCTGGTTGCGAACGGGATCCGTTCCGGAGCCCCGTTCGCAACATGAGCAGAACACAACATGAAGCACCGCATCTGTGCATGTGCATGGCACGATTCAGCACTTCTGCACATGCACAAGGCGCGATTTGGCGCTTCTGCACATAGCACCGAACCCAGAAGTAAACCGTTCCGGTACTTCCAGGTTCGGCGCATTCGCATCCCATGATGAACACAACCCGCAACTAACATATGCAGAGGTATGACTATATAATACAGAGTCCGAACTGTCGCCACATGTCAAAAAGGTTACTGTAGCTACACAATGTTACAAAAGGGCAACCAAAATTATCAGGAGTGGAACAACTTCCCCAAAAGAAAGGTTACATTTGGAACTTTGTTCAGAAAAAAGGTGAATAGGGCAGTTATGACAGGTGTATAAAATGATGTGTGGCAAGGAGAAAGCAGGTATATTTTTCTCCCTTTGTCATACTATTAGAATTCAATGAACCTGAATGTTGGAAGGTTTCAGACAGGCAGAAGGAAGGAAGTATATTTCTTAACACAGCGGACAGAGAAATCCACGGCCACGAGATGAAATAGTTGGCAAAACCAGCTTTAAAAGTGGGGTAGGTAAATTAATGGAGCATAAGGCTGTCAATGGTTAGTAGCCATGAAAGCTATATACTAGCTCCACTGTTGGGAGAAAATATGTCTTTGAATCAAAGTTGTTGGGAATCACAAGTGGAAAGAGTGCTGTTCCACTAATTTCTGCTTGTGGGGTTTCCCATAGGTCCAGCCACTGTGCTAGACTTGGTGGGCCAATAGTCTGACCCAACTACCCTGTTCTTAGGTTACCTAACAGAATGTCTTATCCATACAGACCTGCCCAATCACTAAGTTCTTCTACTGAGCCTTCCCAGGTCAAGGCACAACTTGCAGATGTTGCCATTGTGGTGGAACAACCTCCTCTCCAAAAAAAAGGGAAGGCTGCCATTTCAATGCCTGCTAAAGAGTCATCTGTTCTCTGAGGCCTTTTCCCTGACCAGTTATATTGATGATCTTATCTTTTATTTGTACTTCATGGTTTTTGTGAACCACCTTGTGATATGTTATGAAAAGCACTAGATAGATATTTTAAATAAACTGATGAAGTGCTCTGGTTAGTTAGAAAGTATGCCCAGGCAGAAAACAATTAATGGATAGCAACATGAATTTCTCAGAATAATTTCTTTAGTGCCATGGAGAGGACCCGTCTACAGATTTGCATTTAACAAAATTTATAAAACCGCTTGGCTGTAATAAAATCTCTAAGTGGTTCACATGAAATATTAAAATTATAAATAAAAACCACTTCAAAATGATTCAAAGCATTTAAAAATAAATAAAATTACTAGTAAAAGAGTAAAACATGTCAATAGCAACGTGCCTGGATAGGCTTCCTTAAACAAAAAGGTTTTGAGCAGACCTTGAAAAGAGTCCAACAAAGGCACCTGATGTCAACAGGCAGGGAGTTCTGAAGTGGAGGCACTGCCTACATTTTATTAGATTGACTTCTTACAACTGCAAAACATGTATTCTGTAGTGCCTGTAACAGTGACAGTTCCACAGACCAAAGCAGTCGAGAGTGCATACATGGGGCAAGGCAAACCTACAAGTAAACTGGCTCCTAGCCGTTAAGGGTTTTATATGCCAACAATAACACCTTGAACCTGGCTGGATGAGGCGCTTGTTCAGAGAGAAGCCACCAGATGATTACTAATTGCAATTGAAAGATGTTCCCAAGTCCCAGTGTGACATTTTCTCAAACCCCACAACAAGACTAATAGTGGAAAGAACTGGACAATACACAACTACATTTCACATATCTGGTTTATTTCACCATTCCTCAAGTGAGTGCACAGACACACAGCTCATTTTATCGTCACAACCACCCTGTGAAGTAGGCTAGACAGAAAATGTGACTACTCAAATTGGCTTAATGGCTATGAACCCCCATCTCCCCAATCCTAAATCTATACTACCGCTGCCACCCTCGACCGGCTCATTTAGAGTCTTAATATGTGACTGGAGAAGGCAGGCAGAAGAATAAAGAAACACTGCTACCTTCGTCACATTTAGCTTGGCCCACGATAATGCATACTATGTGTGAGTGTTGAGCTGCTCTAGTCACCTTCAGCAACCTTCCCTTGCAGAGGGCCGTCACCTGACACCTGCTGCAAATACCCGCCCCCAGCAGATTCACTACTGTCCAGACGCACAGGTTCTGGGCACTGAGACCATGCTTGTCTGGATCTCGGGATCTTATGTCATTTATCGCCAAGGGTCAGCTATTTCTATTTGTAGCTCAAGGCGTGCGGGCTTACTTTCCTCTTCCCAGCGGCATTCAGTCTGCAGCAAGTGTTAAAGGGCGCCACTCTCCTCTGCGCTGTAGCAGCAATGGAGGACGCAAAGTAAGGTGGGTGGGAAGACGGGTAAATATGGGGGGGGGGTAGAGGAGGGGTAAACAATAAGGATTAATGCACCAAAATCATAGAACTGTAGAGCTGGCAGGGACCCTGAGGGACCCAGCTGTCCCATGCGGGGAACAAACTTGCAACCTCAGCATTAACATCACCACGCTCTAACCAGCTCCAAAATAATAATAATAATAATAATAATTCCTTGTTGGCATCCATCTGTCTCAAGAGACGATGGAAGAATGCACCATCTGGGGTAAGGTCAAACCACTGGAGATTTAGCAGCTAATAATAGTAGTAAATAAGTGGAAAGGAAGAGATGAGAGGAGGAATATGCCCTAGGTTAAAATCTCAACGCAGCCATGAAACTCACTCAGTGGCCGTGACCTTGGGCCAGTCGTGCTTCTCTCAGCCTAGCCTACACCGCAGGGTTGCTGTGCGGATAAAAAGAGGGTGGAAACTCCGGGAAAGGCTACAGTCTTGAAAGGGAGAATGGAAGGATTTGAAACGTAGGCAACTACCATCGCCACCATATAAGCCACTAAGGATTCCCTCGGAAGCAGGGCAGGATAGAAAGGTCACAAATACAAGAGCAAACAGAAAAAGCGGCAGCGAGCCTCTCATGGAAGACTTCAAAAGGGCTGAATTCGTGCCACCACCCACCTGGCACCTGCAGACGACGTCGGCCTCCGTGGCCAGCAGGTCCACCACCTTGCCTTTGCCTTCGTCCCCCCACTGCGAGCCCAGCACCACCGTCACCCGGTTCCCGCCCGGCTCGCTCCGCAGCCGCTTCAGGCCACCGGGGCCGGCTGGGTGAGGGGCGCGGTCATTGGACGCGGCCGTCGCCGCCCGGGTGCCCGACATGACGCTGGCTGGACGGCTCTTTCGGCGGCCTGAGAGAAATTCGTTCTGGTCGCACGAGCCCACCTCGAGTGCCCGCGCCACCCGCTCGCCCGCTCTTCGAGTTTTTTTATGCCGGCCCTCGGCCAATCGCGGCGGCCGGAGCCGTGACGTTGAGCATAGGGAGGAGCGGGGTTGGGTGTCTGCGAGCCGGAGGTGGGGCGGGGGAAGCAGTTGGGGGCGGGCCTACGGGCGTCGCCAAAGGGCGCGCGAAGATTTCCCGAAGGGAAAGGGTGGTTCGCCTCAGACGAAGCAGGCGGCGGGAGCTTAGAAGCTGTTATACCTCCCCCCCCCCCAAAAAAATAAAATTCGAAATAAAACATTACGCATTTGAAATAACTATTCAAACCGAGCATTCCGTCAGCTAAGAGTTCGCTCCCCTAATGTACCCCTATCGTGCAAATGTTAAATTAACCAAGACGAAAACTTGAAAAATACTGTAAACGAAAAAGAATAAATCTCTGCGTATGAAAGTTAATATAGCACACTGAAATCAATATTATTTATTTATAAATAGAAAGGTGTTTATTATTGTTGTTATTGTTGGGAGTAAGAATTAGAATTTAGATACCGCCCTATACCTGCAGGCTCAGGGTGGGGTGGTTCACAAAATAAAATCAGAATATAAAACCACAAAATACATAATAAAAACCAAAAACAACCCAATAACCCCCCACACGTGTACTTCAAAAGGGCATAGGATGCCTACAAAATAACGGTTAATGCAAATATTATTTATTTGTGCATCTACCAAAAAAACAAAATGTGGAATTAAACATTACACATTTGAAAGAACTATTCAAACCAAGCATTTTGTTACCTAAGAGTTCGCTCCCCTGAAGAATGTAAACCTATCTTGCAAATGTTAAACCCAGATGAAAACTTTTAAAGAAATTTCTGTGTATGAAAGTTAATATAGCACACTGAAGTCAAGATAGTCCTGGCTTGAATTTTACCCCAGGCCAATGGGAGACAACCACACACCATGGATGCTCCAAAATAATCCTGGATGTGAACTATAGGTTGCTAAGAGTCTTGGGAATCGCAGTTCTGTTTGTTTGTTTGTTTGTTTGTTTGTTTAAATACCACCTTTATCTTCCAAGGAGCTCAAGGTGATGCCACATGGTTGTTCTCCTCCTCCCCACCTCATCCTCACAACCATCCTGTGAGGTAGGCTAGGCCACAAGGCAGTGACTGGACCAAGGTCACCCAGTGAGCTGAGTCGGGGTTCGAACCCTGGTTTCCCAGGTCACAGTCGGGGCTTTTTTATTCAGGTGGGTGCCATTGCCATTCCAAGACAGCAAAGGAGAAGTTCCTGGTGAGCGCCGGAACCTCATTTTCTAGAAAAATAGCACTGGTCATTATCTCACACTAACCATTACGCCACACTGGCTCCCAGGATTCTCTGGGGAAAGTTGTGTGCTTTGAATGTATGGTGTGGAAGTGGCCTAAGGGAAGCCAGTGTGTGCGCTTCACATGTGTGCACATGAACACACTCTCTGACCCAGGAGCGGCACATCTCAAAACAGCAACCTGCCGCAAACTCTGATGCCACCCCACCTCTTTTACCTGCGTGGCATGGCAGCACCGGCAAAGCACTGGAAACTAGTACAGCTGGAGAGGTGGGGGGGTGGGCAGTTCTGGTGCTGCCTTTGGGGCTTCTGTGGGCCTGCCCAGCCTCAATATGAAGAGAGCAACACTGGCCTGCACTGCAGGAAAACTAGAGTGCTGTAAAAAGGTAAAGGTAAAGGGACCACTGATCATTAGGTCCACTTGTGACCGACTCTGGGGTTGCAGCGCTCATCTTGCATTACTGGCCGAGGGAGCCGGCGTACAGCTTCCGGGTCATGTGGCCAGCATGACTAAGCCGCTTCTGGCGAACCAGAGCAGCGCATGGAAACGCCGTTTACCTTCCTGCCGGAGCGGTACCTATTTATCTACTTGCACTTTGACGTGCTTTCGAACTGCTAGGTGGGCAGGAACTGGGACCGGGCAAGGGGAGCTCACCCCATCGCGGTGATTCGAACCGCCGACCTTCTGATTAGCAAGCCCTAGGTTCTGTGGTTTAACCCACAGCTCCACCCACGTGGTGTGGTGTGCTGTGGTGACATATAAATGGCAGAACTACCATGGTTTGTCCTTCATAGCCACGTGCCCAAGGAGAGTCCAAAAATGCCAGCAGCATTTTTGTGCCACGTACCGCAAAGAGCAAAGGTGTATCATATAAAACCTAGTTTATTAACACCAGCTTGATTGCATTCCTATGCAGACTTCCCTCGGAGTAAGCTCAGCTGAATTCAGTGGTGCTTATTTTTGACTGCAAGAGTCCAACCGCTGCTCAGCAGCCAACCAAAAAGCAACCTTTATCTTTTCATTGGAAATGCAGTCTTGCAAAGAAGCGTTACCGTTTATAAAGTTTAGGGACTTCCGTCAAAGGAAGGAAAGAAGGATCGTGTCTTTTTGATTTATTTTCCAAGTTCTCTGACTTCCTCTATGCTAATTGCCACAAACTTGAAAGCCTCATTATCACCTTACTGGCCAAAACAAGGAGGGTCTATCAATTAGTCTGGAACTTTGGAACATGCTACTGCATCACTTCTGTCCTGAGAAAAGTTCCAGAGCTCCACTCCCTCAACTACCCCATTTACAGCCAGAGATGCATGAGATGGTCTGTGGTATGCACAATTTTGAGAAGGTTGAGGGAGACAAAGCATGACAGAGGCACATGGCAACTGAGAGAAGGTTATTCTTATGGTACAGGCATGCAGGGCTGGTGCCAGACTTAAGGGGACCCTTCCCCCCCCTCAAAAAAAGAATTCAGGAGCAACTTAGAAATATTCATTTACCCAGGTACTTAATGGCTGAAAGATAATGTGCTTGGTAAGCTTGAAATTGTTACCTATGATGGTATGTGGCTGTTTTAAAATAAACTCATCAATTAATTGTATTGGTTTACCACTTTGCTGTTTGCCACCCTTAGCTCCTTTGGGAGGGAAGATGGCAGAAAAATTTAATAAGGAAGGAAGGAAGAGTATATCTTATATCTACAATTTTTTACTAGTCACTTTGTGGCAAAATGTGACAAAATGTCAAACAATCGTTTCTTGCCACTAATTCATTTCCAAAATCCAGAGAACTACATTGCCATTTTCTCCCACGTATCATTCTACTTTTTAAAGAATTTCATTTTTAAGTATTTTTAGACCTTCCATCACAATTGTAGAACAATCCTTTCAGGTATGAACATATTTAGTGGCATTAGATTACATGGTTTAGTGGTGAGGGGGGGACTTTTGTGAATACCTTCTTTACCATGAAACTGTAGTGAGACAGAGGAGTTTAAGGAGAGAAAGCAAATTAATTTTTCACTTTTATATATATTTTAAATAAATGCATACACAGTCCTGCACTGATGCATACAAGTTGCTTCTGATTTTAAAGAAACAACAATTTGCAAGTCCTTTCCTTTGCATCAGGGGTGAGCAGCCTGTGGCCCTCCAGCTGTTGTTGACTAACTCCCACCATTGGCCATGCTGTCTGAGGCTGGTCAGAGACGATGGGTATTGTAGTCCGCAGAACACAGGAAGCTTCCTTATGCAGAATCAGACCGCTGGTCCACCTAGCTTAATACTGTCTACACTGATTGGCAGCTCCAGACAGGCTCTCCTAGACCTACCTGGATCTCCTGGGGACTGAACCTTGGTACCTTGGAAAGCAGATGCACAACCACTCAGCGGCACCCACCTAGAGGGCCACAGGTTCCCCATGCTCACTCTACAGTTTCAAGGCAAAAAAAACTGGAAAGAATTAGGCGAATCCTCACGACAAATTCACAACCGTTTCTGCCTTCCCACTCCACAGAGCACAGGGATGACAGCATAGGAGGAATAACAAGCAAAAGGCTAGGCAGGCGAAGTTCACTTAGCAGCAGGCAGCTGGCAGGCATGCTACTTAAGCAGAGCATGTTCCCCTCTCTGGAGGAGCAGGCATGCTTTATAGGGAAATGAGCTGCTGGCTGACATTTCCCCCGAAGCGGAGGTGGTGACATTTGCCGCAACACTGCTATCCCTTTCCTTTAGAAAGAGAGCCATTGTGGGGTGGAGGGACAGATGACATATCGTGCAACCAGCAAGGCACTCAGAATGCACACGGGTGTTGTCCCATTTTATCTGCTGCACAACAAACCTGTCAGGGAAGCAGTTAACCCGAAAGTATGACCAGCCCAAGGTCAGCCTTATGCCCGAGCAGTGATTTGAACCCTTCCGGCCACCCACTCCAAGCCCAGCATGCTGGCTCTCAAATATTTGCTTTGCCCCCAAACCACCACGTTATTTCATTTCTGGCTTTTCAGTTATTTAAATAAAATTGGCTGCATCTTAATATTACACCGCTGGCCTCAAACCAATGCCAGAATAGTCAAACATTCAGTCTCCCCAGTAGTAGGTGCTGCAGGGGCTATGGTTTATATAAAGTTTGAATTAAAAAAAAATAGGTATGTGCTCCAGACCAGTAATTAAGGAGTACACAATATTATATTTTAAATGCTAAGCAGGAACTTTAAAAAAAAAAGTTTTGAGGCCGGTAGAGTTATAGGAAAATATAGGGGGGCAGGCACCAACACATTTTCCTACAGTAACTTTAAATAGGCCAAATTGAATTGTTGCTGCTGCATATTTATATCCTGCCTTTTTCCCTAACAGGGAAAGCTTTGTACCGGTTTAAATCAGTGCCCATGCAATTCAAGAAATTTCAACAAGAAGTGGGATTTCTGTACTCTGTTACCTAACTCCATTCCTTTTCCTCCTTTTTTGTGCAATAGACAGGTAATTTACAGCAAAATTTCTACAAGGAGTCATATTACAGCTTTTTATTTTCTTCCATAGGTTGTTCAGTTTAGTGATTTATAAAGGCATTGTTCTTGCCAAAACTGACACAATGGAAATAATAAATTAATAAATATGTTAATAAGTAAAGCACAGAAATCTAAACAAGCATCCACTATTCCTCTTTTTTATATATACTGTATATATAAAAACAACAATTCAACTTTCTCACTTGATAAGTTGGGGAGGGGGAAATAACCGCTTGGACATGAAGTATTATTATTTCCAGTTAAGAAAGTAAACTGAAGTACAAGCCCCCCACCCAAAAGAGCCATATTTTTTTTTTCTTTTTTAAGACAGCTCCTGCAGTTTCCAGGAATTGATGGTTTTCCTTACAACTGAAAGCTTTTCTCCGACAAAGCATCAAAGATGCCAGCTTCCTTTGTTGCAGCTCATTTTCAAGCTATGGAGAGAGAGAGAGAGAGAACATACTTCACATTTTGTATGCAGTGAAATCATGTCAATACATACCAGCACCTTTGAATTAAAAAACAGAATGACTAATAGCCCGAGTCTATGTACATCACCTCCTGGCAAATAGAAGGGGAAGAAATGGAGGCAGTGAGAGATTTTACTTTCTTGGGCTCCATGATCACTGCAGATGGTGACAGCAGTCACGAAATTAAAAGACGCCTGCTTCTTGGGAGGAAAGCAATGACAAACCTAGACAGCATCTTAAAAAGCAGAGACATCACCTTGCCGACAAAGGTCTGTATAGTTAAAGCTATGGTTTTCCCAGTAGTAATGTATGGAAGTGAGAGCTGGACCATAAAGAAGACTGATCGCCGAAGAATTGATGCTTTTGAATTATGGTGCTGGAGGAGACTCTTGAGAGTCCCATGGACTGCAAAAAGATCAAACTTATCCATCCTTAAAGAAATCAGCCCTGAGTGCTCACTGGAAGGACAGATCCTGAAGTTGAGGCTCCAATACTTTGGCCACCTCATGAGAAGAGAAGACTCCCTAGAAAAGAGGGCAACCAAAATGGTCAAAGGCCTGGAAACGATGCCTTATGAGGAACGGCTTAGGGAGCTGGGTATGTTTAGCCTGGAGAAGAGAAGGTTAAGGGGTGATATGATAGCCATGTTCAAATATATCAAAGGATGTCATATAGAGGAGGGAGAAAGGTTGTTTTCTGCTGCTCCAGAGAAGCGGACACGGAGCAATGGATTCAAACTACAAGAAAGAAGATTCCACCTAAACATTAGGAAGAACTTCCTGACAGTAAGAGCTGTTCGACAGTGGAATTTGCTGCCAAGGAGTGTGGTGGAGTCTCCTTCTTTGGAGGTCTTTAAGCGGAGGCTTGACAGCCATCTGTCAGGAATGCTTTGATGGTGTTTCCTGCTTGGCAGGGGGTTGGACTGGATGGCCCTTGTGGTCTCTTCCAACTCTATGATTCTATGATTCTATGAAAAGACCCTGATGTTGGGAAAGATGGAGGGCACAAGGAGAAGGGGACGACAGAGGACGAGATGGTTGGACAGTGTTCTCGAAGCGACTAGCATGAGTTTGGCCAAACTGCAGGAGGCAGTGAAGATAGGCGTGCCTGGCGTGCTCTGGTCCATGGGGTCACGAAGAGTCGGACACGACTGAACAACTGAACAACATCATGTACATCAGCAGAGGGTTCCATCCTCCTGGGTGCTGCTATGCCAGCATGTTCCCTGCAGACAATATGCTGGCTAACCAGACCCCTGCAGCCAGCAGGACTAAACCTTCTGTTCATCAGCTGGCAGGCAGAGGGCTCAATCCTGCTGGGCATTGTTTTACTATTCAGCATGCTTTACCAGCCTAACCCATCCTGCCAGTCAACTCTTGACAGGTGAGTAGGACTGCTTGCTTATCAGTCACCTGGCATCATCATGATGTCAGGATGCTCTGACAGATGAAGAGTCCTGCCCATCTCTCAAAGTTGGTCCACTGGGGTCAGAGCCGTCTCTACCATTGGGCTTAGTGGCGCGTTGCGCCAGGGCGCTGGCCTCTCAGGGGCGCCCCAGCGAGTGGGGGAGCTGCGTGGCTTTGCCGGCAGCCGCCCCTTTCCCTGCACACCGCCTCCTCCAGCAGGGGCGCATCGAGGAGGCACACGCAGCCGCCCGCGCTCCTTTCCTTCCCCTGAATCGAGGCGGCGGCGGAGCTGCCTCCATCAAGGGGCAACGCCCCCACCCGCTCAGCCCAGCCGCCCGGCGCTGCGCGCTCCTCCGGGCGCAGATCGCCACGCCTCCGAAAAAGCCTTGAAGGCAGAGAGGGGACCTCGGAGGCGGAGGGAAAAGTGCTTTCCTCACCGGAAGCCTCTGGCACAACAGCAGCCCCCTCCTTCTCCGGGGTCAGGCTCGAGGGCTTTGGGTGCTCCTCAGAGTAGACCCATTGAAATGCGGGAGCAGGACGCTCTCCGCTGGGCAGATGAGCCGGGATTAGCATCCTGCAGGCGTTCCCACATGGGTACAGAAATTCGCCCGGGCGAGCTCGGCTCGGAAAAGGCTAATGCAGCAGGGAGGGTGAGGGAGTGGTAAAAACTCGTAAGCTTGGTTTTGCGCCCAACATGTGTAAAGCTCTTCCTTTCCTCAAGTCTCTCCAGAGCTTTGGCCAGGAGACACTTCCCAGCCTTGCTGGGGTCTTGAACCCAAGTCCCCCCTGCCTGAACAGCTTCCCAGGTGGGGGTGGGAGAGAGGGAGGAAGAAAAGAAAGAGGAGACTCGAGGAAAGGATGAACGCTCTTCTTCGCCCGATCTCGCTCCTCTCCCTCCCCTTCCCCACCTCCCTTTCCTCGAGTGCAAGTTTTGGAGGGCGATTAAAAGGAGAGGAAAAGTTGGGTGAAAGTCTCCGCGGGAGGAGGAGGAGGAGGGAAACTTAACCCCGCGGACCAAGTCTGCTTCCCTTTCTCTCTCTCAATCTCTCTCTCTCTCTCTCTCTCTCTCTCTCTCTCTCTCTCTCTCTCTCTCTCTCTCTCTCTCTGTGTCCCTCTGTTCTCCCCCCCCCATCTCTTCGCTTTCTTCCTTTCGCCTGCTGCTTTCCCCTCTCTGTCTTTTCCCCCGATCGAGAGCGGGTCGCTGAGCAGGTCTCCCTGGTGGCTGTAGTTTCCCCCCTCTCTTCCTGAAACCAAGGCTGCCCGAGGTCAGCTCGCCGTTTTCTGGTTTCGCCTCCCTTTTTGGGTGTGTGTGGGATCTTGCCCACTGCATCTTACGAGAAGGCTGTTTACCAACGGGGAAAAGGGGGAGGAGCTGCACCTGACGAGCTGCTGCCTGCTTTGCAGCAGATGAAGATGCAGGAACTCGTGCAGGGTCCGTGAGTGAAAATGGAAATCCCAAGCTGGGGGGGGGGGCGCCGGAGGGATCATTGAACCATGGCGCCAGATAGGCTTAAGACGGCCCTGACTGGGGTGGTGAGGGAGAGATCAAGATCTGGCCCCAAAGGTTCCCGGCCTCTGGATTAGGACCTTAAATATGATACATGAAGGAGCCCTAAAACGTCTTGGTGAAGTCTCCAAGTGACTGCAGAAAGTTCTTTAGTGCTCCCTCTCAATGCTGCTCACTCAGGTGCCTTTAACCACAGCCCCAAATCAAGAAGCAGCGAGCAAAACAGCGAGTGAACAGGAACAAGCTGTCATGCTGATAGGGGGATTTCTGCAGGTGACAGTGGCAGCTGTCGGAACTGGTATCTGCTGTTGTCACCCAGTGTGGAGGCTCTATCAGGGTTCCTAAGGGATCTATGGGATCAAGAAGGCTGTACAGGGAGCTCCTCATCCGGAGCTGGTCTTTGGACTCTTGCCTGCCCCCCCCCCCTTCAACAAGCTACTTCTCTTAATATAGCAATGTTCACTAAAAAAAAAAAAGGAGGCCAAATTCAGACAATAAAGGAAAATAAACCCGTCTTAACCATCTTAACGTAAGTTCATCATCTACCAAACCTTCAATCTTTTTGGAACCCGGGACCCAACCATCACTAATCCCAACATGCAACATGGAATCATTTTAGGTTTATTTGTTTTGAACTTCCTCCTTTGTGATTAGCCTCTCCCTGTTCCTCTCCTCCTCCCCACCAAAAGCCCTACGTTTGCTAAAGAAAGGGATAGGATGGGCATTTTAGGCCACAGCGTCACACACTTTAGGAACCGTAAATAAGTAAATTAATAACTGGCGTTAGCTGTTGAAATCAAGAAGGCATCTAGGTAGGTAAAAAGGTAAAGTTTAGTCAAAGGCAACTATGGGGTGTGGCGCTCATCTCACTTTTCAGGCCAAGGGAACCAGCGTTTGTCCAAAGACAGCTTTCCAGATCATGTGGCCAGCATGACTAAATTGCACAACGGGGCACTGTGACGGAAGCCAGAGCGCATGGAAACGCCATTTACCTTCCTGCCACAGTGGTACCTATTTTTCTACTTGCACTGGCGTGCTTTCGAACTGCTAGGTTGGCAGGAGCTGGGACAGAGCAACGGGAGCTGACCTCATTGGGCAGATTCAAACTGCCAACCTTCTGATTGGCAAACTCAAGAGGCTCAGTGGTTTAGACCACAGCGCCACCCGCGTACCTGCATGTAGGTAAACCTGTACATGGACCCAGTGTTACAAAATCAAATGTTAAAAAGGAATACCTGAACTGGTTGTGATAATAAATGAAAGGTGGGGGAACAGAAAAAAAAACTTATTTCCAAAGGTTATACCTCTTTAACAATGCTTCTGACGCTTAGCTGCTTCTCCCTCTTCAAGCAATTTCTTCCTCTTTTCTGCCTTTACCACTTGTTCCCTTCTGTCTCGATTTTCCTGCATTCCAACACACAAAAATCTAAAATTCAATAGAAGTCTGACCAAAAAACCCCCCAAAAAACAACCCACATGGATAATAAACCCACCTAGTTTGAAAACTGCAGCCCACTTTTTAAACAAAACAACACATTCCTTGAATTAATTTACAAACCACCAAAGTAAATCACTGTGCACTGGGGCAGAAACCATGCAAAAGCAGTATGAGATCAGGGAAGTCAACGGCATGCAATTTGAATTAATTTAACTGGCGGTGGCTCAGGACATGCAAGGAGGAAAAGACCGCTTCACGGAGCTACGAAGTAATGTATGGGATTCACAGCCACAAAATGTGCAGGGATACGCCATATTTTTCAGTGTATAAGACGCCCCCTATTTTGGGGGACTCCAAATTAAGAAAACACCTCTCAGCACTACCCGTGTGTAAGATGAGCCCCAATTTTAAACCATTTTTTGGGGGGTAAAACACTGAAAAATACGGTAATTACAACATACAACCAGTTACTAAATTCAGCAGCAATTGTACAACTCCCTGTTCATTTGTTATTAAAAAGAGTCAAATCAGCTTGCTGCACGCTCCATGCATCTTAACCCATGCGTAGAGAAGTAGCATGTTATCTACTTTAGCTGCTCATACCAGACAAAGGCTACAAAGCAGTGTTCTGAGTAGATGCAAAGACTCTCTTAACAGGGTTTTTCTTTTTCTTTTTGTCCTCCTTCCAAACAAATTCCCCTCACGCAACATTGCAACTTATTCTTGCAACTCCCCCTTTCGAATTTCAGAAGTGGCTTGCTATCAGCAAGCATAGGGGAGAGGGCTTGTGCTGGTGCCTCTGTGCATGCACAAGCGTGTGAAAGTCAAACACACTGCTGTACACACACGTAATTCCTTGGTATCAAAATGGCCACAAGAAGCATGCAAGCTAGAGATTTGAGGATTATATTCAGTTCTAGCAAAGACTAAGGAGCAGCTGGTGGTTCCTTCTACCAGAAATGGCTTGATTTTTTTAAGTACGCAGTTTTGTGAAGTCCAATAATTTTTTATTCCCTCAATGGTAGTTTCACGCATTTCTGACATTAATTGGTAGCTTTAATACATTCCCCTTATTTCTGATTTTCAGGCTGTGAGTGACATTACTTATGTAGCCAAAACAGATTCACCCACAAACATGGGGGAAGAACCAGTAAGTTCAGGGGAACCCTGAGTTTTGCAGCAATCGAAAAATGATTGCGGGGGCAGGGAGATAAGAGGAGGATATCACAATATACAGCCCAATGAGAACAAAGTGTGAGCAGTGCCCCCCCCCCAAAATGCTGGCTGCTGGGGTGGAGGAAATAAAAATTACTGTATTTTTCACTCCATAGGACGCACTGGACCATAGGGCGCACCACATTTTTAGAGGAGGAAACAAGGGAAAAAATATTTTTCTGGTTTTCCTCCTCTAAAAGCCCTGTTTTTTGAGGATCAGCTAAAAGTTTTGCAGCTTTTTTGCAAAGGGAAAAGCCCTGTTTTTTTGAGGATCAGCTAAAAGTTTTGCAGCTTTTTTGCAAAGGGAAAAGCCCTGTTTTTTGAGGATCAGCTAAAAGTTTTGCAGCTTTTTTGCAAAGGGAAAAGCCCTGGTTTTTTTGAGGATCAGCTAAAAGTTTTGCAGCTTTTTTTGCAAAGGGGGAAAAGCAAAGCTCCTTTTGCAAAGGGGGAAAAGCAAAGAGGAAAAGCCCCATTTTTATGGGGTTCAACTCACATTTCTGAAAAATCTTAAGGAAAGGGAGCAGTTTCTACTGTTTCCAGACAGATAATCTAATCAGCCAGTCACATGTCCTGGGGAAACAAACAACCTCCCTCTGCAGCACATTCAACAAAGGAGGGCGGGGCTGAAAGGGAGCCGGGACTCTTATCTCTCTCCCGATCTCTTGCTGATCAGCTGCTGAGTGGGGTCCTTTCAACACCCCCTTTTCTCTTTGTAAAATAAAAAGCACAATCTGCTTTTGGCCCCTGGGCAATTTAGCTCCAGGGACCACCATTCGCTCCATAAGACGCACAGGTATTTCCCCTTACTTTTTAGGAAGAAAAAAGTGTGTCTTATGGAGGGAAAAATAAGGTAAAACTGGGTGGAGTGGGAATGGAATATATTGGGAAAGGGCATGGCTGGCAGGAACCCTGAATGGGAACATTCCACATAGCAAAATTTATTGCAGGTCACACTTGTCATTATCGAACCTTGTTTATTATTGCAAACCTTGAGAGCTTTGATGAAGAGATCCCTGAAGGTTTTCATAGTATTAAAAAGATCGTCTAATGAGTGTGTGTTTCGATCTTCACAGAGATAATCAGCAAGCTCAGCTTTCTTTTCCACAAGGGCATTCATTTCCTCACCCAGTTCCTTGGAAGCATTTATGCTATCCTACTTGCAAACACAATTTGCGCATGTTAGAAAACATTGTTCAAAATAACATTGCACCTGGTGCGGTTGTTCTTAATGCTCCGCTTAACCATTACTTGCTAATATTATCATAAGCAGACACAGAAAATAATAGTAATTGTAAGGTAAGGTATACATTTTAAAAAAAAAAACAGAATCAAGAAAAAAAAAGTATGTGAAAATAGTCCAAAAGAGCTCTCTAGCAGCTCGTGAGCAACTTTCTGAAATAAATAGAATAAAGGCCTTTCTAGCCAATCATCTTTTAGTCTAGTAAATCGTAGGATCATAGAACCACAGGTCATCTAATCCAACCTTCTGCATTGCAGGAATCTCAGTTTTTAAGCAGATGGCCGTCAAACCTCTGCTTAAAAACCTGCAAGGAAGGAGAGTCTTCCATCTCTTACTGTCAGAAAGATCTTCCTGATCCTTCATCGGAATCTCCTTTCTTGTAACTTGAAGCCACCGGTTCAAGTCCTACCCTTCAGACCAGGGGAAAACAAGCTTCTTTTCTGAGTTGTTGCCTGGGTGATCCAGACTTCTTCCTCAAGGAAGCACTTTTTATTTTGGATGGATCTCCTGTTTCGCACCATTCAGTTCACAATGCATTATTGCGAGGAATCTTTCTCCAGCTAGCCAGACCCCTGCAATCTGCGGTACTGTCCAGAATATGCTTGTGCAAATGGGAAACCCGTCAACTGAAGGAGAAGAAGACTCTACTGCAGACAGAACCAACTGGCCTTAAGGCACAATGCGGGCAAACATCTTGTCAGTCTCTCACTCTCTCTCGTGCACACAATCTCTTGGCAGCAAGGGGCCTTGCTTTCAGAATTTTGCCTGACAGGCTGCCTAAATTAACCAGGCAAGTCTATTTGTTCTTTTCAGCAAGCTGAAGATAACTTGTATTCATCTCGTCTCTTAACGGGGTGGACGGAAGCAGCATGGTTTGCATCCGAGGCGCACGAGGCCCCACTATGTAAAAAACCAAGGCAGCCGGGATCTGGACAGCATCATATGAGCCACTGCTTGAGAACCACACGTATGCTGCCAGTTCCATGATGGAAGAAAGATAAATGTAAGGTGACAAATTAAAAATAAACGGCTAGTCTCCCCCTGCACCATCATGCACCAGTGGTCTCTCCTAAACGTTATTCCACACACTGCACCACTGGATAGCTCAGTGGGTTAGAGCAGGGTGCTGTTAACACCAAGGTTGCAGGTTCGATCCCTGTATGCGGCAGCTGCATATTCCTGCTTTGCAGGGAGTGGCACTAGTTGATCCTCAAGGCCCCTTCCAACTCTCCAATTCTATGATTCTAAGAAAAGTCATGGGTGCTCCAGCGCATGCATGCAGAGCCACGTTAGGGGCCGCTCCATTTTCTTTCATTTCAGAGGGGTCATAGCTCCGTGGCTTGCATGCAAAAAGGTCCCAGGTTCGATCCCTGGCACCTTCAGAGGGTCATGGAGAGAGGGTACAATACTGAGCTATATGGACCATTGATCTGACTCACATCCACACCATGCATTTAAAGTAGTTGTATCAGTCATGGCTTCCCCACAGAATCCTGGGAACTGTAGTTTGTTAATGGTGCAGAGAGCTTAGGACAGTGATGGTGCAAACTTGGCCCTCTAGCTGTTTTGGGACTACATTCCCACCATCCCTAGCTAACAGGACCAGTGGTCAGGGATGATGGGAATTTGTAGTCCCAAAACAGATGGAGGGCCAAGTTTGGCCATCACTGGCTTAGGAGACCCATAACAATGACCGTTCCCCACATCAAATGGGGGGGTGACTTTTGCGTGGTCGCGCACAGCCCCCTGGATCCCAGTGCGGCTCCTGGTAGTTCGGGCTGGCTTCATCCTCCCCATGCTGGATACCTGGAGTCTCCACCTATCTCAGTCAACTGCCCAATCCCACCTGGGGAGGCGTTGCCAGGGGATTGGCCAGGTAAGGGGAGGGACTGCCCTGCCCACACAACAGAAGGTGAAGCTCACCTGTGAAGCAGCAGTTGGCTCCAGCGCTTCTCCTACCCTCCACTCCCTCAATTAACGCTTATTTTGCAGGTTAACCTCTTCTCCACAGGTACGCAGGTGCTGATACATGAAGGCCGCTGTTGAAGGGCCAAAAAATTTTTCACCTGCGTTGGGTGGTTTTGCCTTTCCCGTAGCAAAACATCACAACTTGGGTGGTTTCAGGCCTTGGGTGGAATCCTTTAGTCTATCTTCCTAAATGGGGGAAGTGTGAGGTGGTGACCCACGCCCCCTTTGCGGGGGCGATACCAGGGTTCCCCGTTAAAGGGGTATTGGGGGGAGGCATTGGTCATACGCCAAGAGGTTGTCATTGCTCTCCCCCTCCATCAGCGGTGAACGGGGGGCGGGCTGTCTGCTTGAACATATGTTCTCCAGAGCCAGCCCAATCCCCGCACATTATGGATAACCCTGAAGTCTCTCAGATCCCTGGCTGGGGACTGGGAAGGATAAACGCCCAATGCCTGAGCCAAGGTCTCCCTACACCTGAATCTTAATATAGTTGTGGCCAATTTTAATCCCATAGCATGTTGTCTTGAGTCATTATTCTGCTCGGGGGTCGCCTGGAGTTTGGGGGACACTGTGTGTCCACGCAAACTACAGTTCCCAGGATTCTTTGCGGAAAACCATGGTCACACATCCACATTACATCTTCACATTTAGAGCATGGCTTCCCTTAAACAATCCTTGGAACTGTAGTTTAAGGGTGCTGGGAATTATAGTTCCATCAGGGAGAAGCTACAGTTCCCATTTGTGTGTTGTTGGTTTTTTTTGGGGGGGGGACATGTACAATAAATGCATGGTGTGGGTGTGACCCATGACTCTTAAAGAGAGCAAGGACCTGTGAAACCCATTTGGCAGACACAACTAAGAAACATTTTGGAATAAAAGGAAGCTTGAGTACCATTATTAAATCCATGTAACTTACTTTGATAGATTTCCCAAACTGGACTTTCACATCATCCTTGGATGAAGATATCTTTTGCTCTATTTCCAACAATTTCTTTAGAAGGCCTTCCACTTCCACTTGCATCTCTTTTAAATTGATTCTGGGAGAGGTTTAGTAAAAAAAAAATTGATAAGCAGCATCTACATGCAAACCGATTGTGGAAGCTTCCCTTCCTCAACACCCCCACCCCCACATATCTCTCAATGGGAAACACGGAAGGATCATAGAATCATAAGAGTTGGAAGAGACCACAAGGGCCATCCAGTCCAACCCCCTGCCAAGCAGGAAACACCATCAAAGCATTCCTGACAGATGGCTGTCAAGCCTCTGCTTAAAGACCTCCAAAGAAGGAGACTCCACCACACTCCTTGGCAGCAAATTCCACTGCCGAACAGCTCTCACTGTCAGGAAGTTCTTCCTAATGTTTAGGTGGAATCTTCTTTCTTGTAGTTTGAATCCATTGCCCCGTGTCCGCTTCTCTGGAGCAGCAGAAAACAACCTTTCTCCCTCCTCTATATGACATCCTTTGAGATATATTTGAACATGGCTATCATATCACCCCTTAACCTTCTCTTCTCCAGGCTAAACACTTTGTGGTGAGAGAGATCATATATGCAAAACAAAGGAAGGAGCCTTATCAATGGTCCTCTACCTGAGAGGAATGTGGATACAGGAATCACATTTCTGCAGCAGGGTCCCTGCAGGGTTCCTGTCCCCAGTGCCCTACAGCTACCCCATCCAGCACAAAAGGGGAGCTTTTTAACCACAGGGTGCTCCAAAGCTAAGCATTTAGGAATGCTGAAAACACAAGGGCAGGCATAGGCAAACTCGGCCCTCCAGATGTTTTGGGACTACAACTCCCATCATCCCTAGCTAACAGGACCAGTGGTCAGGGATGATGGGAATTGTAGTCTCAAAACATCTGGAGGGCTGAGTTTGCCTATGCCTGCACAAACAAGGGGCTTCCATTTCAAAGGAACGGTGTGCAAGTTCTGCTACATACACACAGCTTCATGGAAAACACAGACGAAATCAGAGCAATCCAAGTCATTTGCTCATGTATGTGCACAGAAAACAGCAGAAAGGCAACACCTGCATTAATGGTTGCAGTGCATCCATTATTATTATTATTATTATTATTATTATTATTATTATTATTATTACACAACTGTATAATATTATTGTGCAATCTTAGAAGGGGTGTGGCTGTGAGAGGCACAGCTGTGACTATCATGAAGGGACCCTGCACAACTGGTTAGACATTTTGTTGGGGTAACAGGAGAAAGAGGGGAAGGCAGTGCCTTTGCTTAGTTCTGTCTCTCTCCCCCCCCCCACCCCGTCCCCATGCCACAGAGTTCTCCACTTGCTCATATTCTAATTCTGCTTTAACAAACACACATTAACCTTTTTATTTCAAATGTTAGAAGGGAGGAGAGTTTACCCAGCTGCCTTTGAAACGCACTCCAGATCATTGGGAAGCTGTAAAAGGTCTCTGTGTTTTTCTTCAACCTCCTAAAACAAAACAAAACAAAAAGCAGGGAAAAAGTAATAATTGTGTATTTGCGTCTGTAGAAAGCAACAACCAATTATTAGAAACACTAGAAAACAGGTAGCAGCCTTATACTGAGTCAGGCCATTGGGTTCATAGCTCAGCCTTGTCATGGCCTGCTCTCCAGGATTTGAGGAAGTGTTATCTCTACCTGGGACCCAGGTGGCGCTGTGGGTTAAACCACAGAGTCTAGGGCTTGCTGATCGGAAGGTCAGCAGTTCGAATCCCTGCGACGGGGTGAGCTCCCGTTGCTCGGTCCCAGCTCCTGCCCACCTAGCAGTTCGAAAGCACGTCAAAGTGCAAGTAGATAAATAGGGACCGCTCTGGCGGGAAGGTAAACGGTGTTTCCGTGCGCTGCTCTGGTTCGCCAGAAGCGGCTTTGTCATGCTGGCCACATGACCCGGAAGCTGTCTGCGGACAAACGCCGGCTCCCTTGGCCTATAGAGCGAGATGAGCGCTGCAACCCCAGAGTCGGACACGACTGGACCTAATGGTCAGGGGTCCCTTTACCTTTACCTTTTTATTTCTACCTGGAGATATTAGAGATTGGACCTGGTACCTAATGCATTAGAGGAAATTGTTTATTAAAATGTGTGTACAGTCAAACCTCGGTTCCAAACGCCTCCATTACCGTACGTTTCAGCTCCCGAACATCAAAACCCGGAGGTAAGTGATCCGGTTTTCAAACGATTTTCAGAAGCCAAATGGCTTCCAGGGAGTTTTCTTCATTGACTTTGCCAACCGCCCTTTGATCCATGGTTGTTAAACGTTTCGGAAGTCGAACAGTCTTCCAAAACAGATTACATTCAACAACCGTGGTTTGACTGTATTAGGAGAAATTTGTACTAACTTGCTGACAGATTTTTCACGAGAACTCTTTTTTTCCTTTTAAATTACAAACTTATGTGGAAATGTGGAGAACTGAACTTTAAGGTTAGAAAAATGAGAACCTGAGGGAACCAAAGCCAACGGTCCCCTAGTCCCAAACCAAATCACTCTCATTAAATATATGCTTTAATATACAGAGCTAGATAGCCATTTCTGGGCCACATTATATCTGATGCTTGCCACACGCAGGATGAACACAGTTTGCCTTTTCAAACGACACAGTGGGGTGGTTGCGATCAATGATTTACTATAAGCACCACACCCACAAGCTAGGAAATGGTAAAAAGCAAAGCCCCCCAGGTGAAGAAGCCTAAATGCATGCAGTTGGGTATGGTTTACTCACTGGGTATGCATAGGTTAGGAGAAAACACCATACATTGAATCCTGGGAAATGCAGTTTATCCCCTCACCGAGCCACAATTCGTAGCGCCCTTGACAAATTACAGCTCCCAGGATTCTTTGCGGGAGGAGTTTGGGGCAAGCTGGTGGGGAAGGGGGGCATGCTATGGGGTGTGTGCAGTGGGTAGGGGTGCTCAGGTGTAAAGGGAGGGTCTGGACAGGGGTGTGGGGTTGTTGAATAGAGCAAGGAAAGAAAACAGCCCCTAGCATATTTATACAGTGGTACCTTGTTTCTCAAACACCTTGGAACCCAAACACTGCAAACCCGGAAGTACCGTAAGTGTTCCGGCTTGTGAACTTTTTTCGGAAGCCGAATGTGCTCCGTTTTGAGTGTTACACTTCCGATTTGAGTGCCACACTTCCGTTTTGAGTGTTACACTGAGGTCTGTCTTTTTTTGCTATTTATTTTGCGTTTTTGTGACTGTGTGGAACGCAGTTCAGCTACTGATTGATTGATTGATTGATTGATTGATGTGTGTGACTGCAGTACATTGTTTATTGCTTTCATTTTATGGATCAATGGTCTCGTTAGATAGTAAAATTCATGTTAAATTGCTGTTTTAGGGGTTGTTTTTAAAAGTCTGGAACAGGATTAATCCATTTTGCATGACTTTCTATGGGACACTTTCATTTTGGAACGGACTTCCGGAACAGATTAAGTTTGAGAACCAAGGTAGAAGAAGAAGAAGGAGTTTGGATTTGATATCCCGCTTTTCACTACCCGAAGGAGTCTCAAAGCGGCTAACATTCTCCTTTCCCTTCCTCCCCCACAACAAACACTCTGTGAGGTGAGTGGGGCTGAGAGACTTCAAAGAAGTGTGACTAGCCCAAGGTCACCCAGCAGCTGCATGTGGAGGAGCGGAGACGCAAACCCGGTTCCCCAGATTACGAGTCTGCCGCTCTTAACCACTACACCACACTGGCTCTGCAATCATAAAATTAATGTTTTAAAAAGTGCAATCAGTTCTCATAAGGGGTTTGAGTTCTGTCTTGTCTTAAACCAATACTGCTCCTAATGTATTCTCAGAATCAAAGTCAAGCACAAGAAAGAAGCAGAAAATGCATCCATACCTCTAGGATGTGATGAAGCAGAGTAATGCTGTTTTTATTTGCTCTTGTCTCGGTGAGTTTGAGCAACGTGCTGATTCTGAAGCCTCCAGCATTCCCACTGTGACGCCCCTGAAGTATCAGATGTGAAATGAGCCAACCACAGAATTACAAGAAAAAGGCACACACAACATAGCCCTTTGCCACCACAGCAGGACGGCAACTGTAATAGACACACGGACATTTAGGTATCTTGAGAAGCCACCAGACCAGCACCAAACCAAGCATGCAAGACGAAAGGATTAAAGGGCCCAATAATAAAAAATGTATGGTATGGAGAACCAGTGGTTGTCCAGATGTTGAACTCTAGTTCCCATCAGCACTGGGCTGGCCTAACCAGTATTCAGGATCCAAAAGCACCTGGAGGGCCACAGGTTCTCCATCCCTAAAGGAACCATAAAAGATCATAATAAAAAAAAGAAATCAAACGGGAAAAGAATGGGAAAAGAACAACATTTAGACCGAGTCATTAAATTATATATGTTGAAAGTGTGTTTAATGTAAAATTTGATGAAGAGTTTAAAATGGGAAGCCCAAAGAAGAGATTATACATTAACTTAGCCTTACAGAAGTTTTTCAGGAGGCTAGATGGAGATTATATTTTTAAAAAGAGTTTGTGTAATAAAAATATTTGGATGAATAAGTATATGGAAACAGATTTATAAATGTAAGTGTGTTTAATGTCTATATGTCATACATGTAGGTATGTATATGTATAAGTGTATGTATGTGTAATGTTTGTATTTTGTTTAATAAAAAAAAAAAAAAAACCTTAAAAGATCAGTGAGGAATCTCACTGTGCTTGAGCAACAGCAAAAATGAAAATCCAGCTATGCACAAAGCTTACTGGGTGACCTTGGACCAATCTCCAAGACTAATTAAATGGCTCAGGACTGCAATACCTCTTACCATGTGAACCTACCCGGACCCTGAGATCACCTTCTGAGGCCGTTTTTCGTGTGCCTCCTCCTCGAGAGGTCCGGAGGGTGGCAACACGAGAACGGGCCCTTTCTTCAGTGGCTCCCTGTCTTTGAAATGCTCTTCCCAGGGAAGTTCGCCTGGTGCCTTCATTATACACCTTTAAGGTGCCGGGCAAAAACGTTCCTCTTCAACCAGGCCTTTGGCTGATTGAATCCAATGCGCTTTTAAAATGTGTTGGGGAGGGGGGGATTATTGGGTTGTCTTTGTTTTTATTTTTTTTTATTTTGTGGTTTTAATGGCAATTTTATGCCATGAACCGCCCTGAGACCTGCGGGTACAGGATGGTATACAAATAAAATAATAATAATAATAATAATAATAATAATAATAATAATAATAATAATAATAATAGTTGCTGAGGAGTCTAGTACATGAACAACAACAAAAGGTATGCCCACTCAGCCATGAAACTTCCTGGGTGACCTTGGCACTATCAGCACCTTTTACCCCAGAGACAGGGAACATCAGGCCTGAGGTGCGGTGGGTGTGAAAAATACACTCCTCCAAGCCTCTCTACGTGGCCCATGGAGCCCACCCCAGGCTACAACTTTCAGTGGCCCAAGTGTTTTTGCCTGGCCAGAATGCATCCTTGAATTCCCCTAATGCCTCTTTCTTCCCTGTCGGGATGGACAATAGAAAGGGGTTAACCAGGGGGAAGGAGGGGACTGTATCCACCAGTCTAAAGTTCCCTGGAGGAAAGGGTGAGGAAAGAAGAGATAAAAAAAAAAAAAAGATGAGACAGGTTGGTATTGCCCCACTTGTTGTGTATTAAATAAGATATTCTGGCAGCCGGGTAGAGTAATGTCATTGGTCAATTTAAAGAGTACAATCACAATCCACAGCTTGATTGGATCCCGCCGGAAAGTTTGAATGTTATTGGTTCCCGCTAAAATGTATCTTTTCCCTCTGTCCCAATGTGTCTATAAATAGAGCTTTCCCTACCCCCTATTCCCCAGTCTTGTCCTATCCCTTATAATAAAGAGCTGTTCACTAAGAAGTGTTGCTGGACTTATTGCTACCAGAACCCACGACACAACACCACTCTCCCCACCTTCTTACATAATTTAAGAAGTTTCCAACTTTCAGAATCAACTGGCAGAACACTGGCAGACGCCGGTTTGTAAGAAGCGCTGAAAAAGAGAAGAATGCAAATGTCACTTTTACTTGGTGTTTGCACACACACACAAAAACACCCCTGCTGCCCCGTATCTTGCATTTAAATTCAGGAAGAAAATAATATTTAGGTTGCAACTGAAAATTGAACTCAGTGGGCATTTCTTCTGAGTACTCTTTGTATTGAATTGATACAAAATAGAAAATTCTTTCCAGTAGCACCTTAGAGACCAACTGAGTTTGTTCTTGGTATGAGCTTTCGTGTGCATGCACACGAAAGCTCATACCAAGAACAAACTCAGTTGGTCTCTAAGGTGCTACTGGAAAGAATTTTCTATTTTGTTTCGACTATGGCAGACCAACACGGCTACCCACCTGTATTGAATTGATAGTTGTCTTTAAATGATGAGTAACTGGGGGTATCCAATTAAGTCACTGATAAAATACAAAGCTACACAGAACTACGAAGTGTGTGAGTCCTGTAAAAATGCAAATAAAAAAAACCAAAGCACCTCCAAAAAGACATTAGTGTTTTCGGCTAGCATTATTTTCACCCGTTCGGGTGACTTGAGCAAATCAATTTATTTATTCCGGATCGTCAATGGTTACTGGTCACAATGGCTAAGTTCTACCTCCGTTGCTGAAAGCAGTATGCTGGGAGTCACAAGCAGGCTGAGGGTCCTACTGTGCTCCTGTTTGTGGGCTTTTGAGAGGCATCTGGTTGGCCACTGTGAGAAGAGGTTAGATGGGTTAGATGGGTCTTTGGTCTAATCCAGCACAGCTCTTATTATGTTCTTATACTGCCATTCCACCCTTAGACTGGGCAAGAGCAGCATTTGGTACAGTACCAGATGCAAAACTCAAAATAAATTTGAAAGCTTGGATTGAGGTTCTTCAAAGGAGTTTACAGATCGTGTGGATGGGAGGCGCTGCTGGCCAATGTCAACAACAACAGGTTACACAGACCACTGCTGTGAATCTGTTTCATTTGTTCCTAAATTGTACGGTCCACTTACTTTCAGCGGCTGCTCTCACCAATTTTGCTTTGGGCCAAAGCAGATCCAGCATAATGTTGGTCTCCGTACATATCAACATCCCTTCAATCCTCAAGTGGTAGCTAAGGAGAGAAATGTTTACTTTTTATTTAAAAAATAATCAGACCTAGTAAATGAATCAAATAAAAATGAGGCAAATAAAAACCACACTAGGATCTTGTTAGAACACTCAGCTCAAAGTATGGAATAGTTCACAAAAATACTCACCTAACAGTGTGTCACTTTTCCAACCCAGCAATGCTCCCCAATTTTATTCGTTCTCCACCTTCTCCAAAAGACCATTCTGAAACTCTGCTTCTTCCTCTGGCATTACTACCCCAACCTCCATTGTAGCTTCACCCAACCTCTGAAGACCAGTGCATTTCAGAACTTTCTTACCCTTAGCAGCTAAAAATGTAATCTCTATCCTATGTGTACTTTCTCTAGAAGCCAGAGAATTCCTTATTTAGCATGAACCATACATGCCTTTGTTCTAACTGTATTTCCAGGAGACAACAGATTTTGCCCCTGTCTAGCATCCGTGGATAAGCTGGTGAAAAGGAGTAAATAAGATTTGTCAGGAGCTGTGATTCAAGCATCTTCCTGGCAATAATGGACTCTCAAGTTCTTGACTGGTCCTGCTTACACCTGAGCCAGCCACTGGAACCTCTGGGACAGGAAAGTCTATGGAAGACTTCATGTTTCAACTGGGATGTTGCCTGAGTAACAAGGCCTTATTGGCACTAGTATAGCTCCACATTCCCTTTCCAATCCAGCTCCTGTTCGTCCCTCATTTCCAAGGTCCTCCTTCCTGGTTCTCTCTAACCCTAGAGAGCCAGTGTGGTGTACTGGTTAAGAGCGGTAGACTCGTAATCTGGGGAACCGGTTCACGTCTCCACTCCTCCACATGCAGCTGCTGGGTGACCTTGGGCTAGTCACACTTCTTTGAAGTCTCTCAGCCCCACTCACCTCACAGAGTGTTTGTTGTGGGGGAGGAAGGGAAAGGAGAATGTTAGCCGCTTTGAGACTCCTTCAGGTAGTGATAAAGCGGGATCACAAATCCAAACTCCTCCTCTTCCTCCTCCTCCTCCTCCTCTTCTCCTCAGTTCCAATTCCTCCTTGCTTCTTGGCTCTGATGCAATTCCTGGTTCACCTTGTGTTGTGTATTGATTTAATGGTTATCATATCTGATTACTATTGTCTGTATTCGCATTAGGGGAAAGTAACTGCCTTCCTGTTCCAGAAGGAACAGCTACTATTGGTTCATTTAAGCTGCTGTATTTGGATCCTCAGTCTTATTGGTTCCCACCAAAAGGCAGCTTTGTGATTGCTTGAGATTGTTCCCTCCAAAATGTATCCTTTCTAGCCAGTCTTCTGTCCCTATAAATGTAGCTTCCCTCTCCTCAGTCTCCAGTCTTGTTTGCCTGAATAAAGAGTGTTACATGAAGAAGCTGTCTCCTGCCCATGTCAGAGAGCTGAAATCACTTACTGAAATCACTAACCCCACGCTACAACAGGTTACAAATGTAAAAACAAGAAAAGGGTAAAAACAGTTCCGTACGCAAAAACAATACAAACATTTTAAAAACAATTGCATGTAGCCAAACTGTTAAAAATATAGCAGTTCCAATAGAGATGCAGACTTAGGTGGCACAAATGTTTCACTCACAATGCATCACGCACAATCCCCTGTTGTCAGTCCCCTGCCACCGGCGCCACCCCACAAGTAACTGCTGCCTGAGGGAGCCACATCACTCTACCTAATGGTAGAACCAGCCCTTCAAATGCCTATGATAGTCGTGCAGAACTTGTAGGCAAGGGGAAGTAAAAGACAGTCTTACCTAGGAACTTCAAGGAGACACAGATAAAACTGATCTGCATTTCCTAGCTTGGCTTTTTCTCCCTTGAATGCTTTCATTCTCTCTATCTGACAAAAGAGAGTACGACTCGTCACTATCAGCGCTGAACTGCAAGCAGCGATACCCAGATATATTACATTGCTTTTTTTTTTTTTGTAAACCACTTGAAGAGTGCGTTCCCCCCCCCTTTAACTTTATGAAGCAACAAGCATTTTTTAAATTAAGAAATAAATATTAAGAAGTGGACTAAATTTCCCAGAGCCCTTTGTGGGATGCTATGTTCTTTAAATGTCAGAGGAACCGTGCCGCTGAATACAACTTGCTGGGAATCACCGGTGGGCAGAGCGCTGTGGAGCTCATGCCCAGCTTTGCAGACTGGGTGGCCACTCTGAGAACAGGACGCAGGACTGGTTGGGCCATTGGTCTGATCCAGCAGGCTCGTCTTATGGTATGTATGCAGTCACGTGCCTTGCCATCTCCAGGGAGGTCAGGAACAACAGTTGTGGTTGCCTAGCAACTTCCAAATATGCTCTCTTAATAATTGCAGGGCATGACTAATGGCTTTGAGACAACTCTCAAGTTATTTCTTAACTTAACCTTCAGAAATAGCAAGACATCTGGCACGGATTCCGGTTCCATGAATGAAAGAAAGCTAGTCTGGTGCAGTGATGATAGTGGGGAGTGGAGAACCTTCACTCCCAATTTGGGGGTTGCATTCCCCTGGGGGTTCTTCTGTGTGCCAGTGGTGGGAGGGGCCACAGGCAAAAGTGGGTGGGGCCAAAGGCAAAAGTAGGCGGGTCAGGGCCACTCCCTTTTCTCCCCCTCCTTCGTCTCTCCCTCCTCCAACCTTCCCATCTGCATGTAAGTAAGCTACGCATAATGCCCTCGGCTGTTACAGGCTCAGAGAAATTACGACAACTTTCTTGGTGCACTAATAAGGACATCTAATATTAATACAGGGGGGAGCTAGTATTCATACCTCGTGGTTTTGGGGCAGAAGCTTCATTAGGTTTTTCAGGGCCTCGGCGTCAAACTTGCTCATGTCTCCTTTCCAAATCAGGTCAGCTATTTGCTGATTCGAGCTACAGGAAAGAAGTGGAACAAACAGAAAAGCTAGGAAGAAATCTCAGCACAGGCCATGGTGCAAAGATCCCTCCGGCGGGGGTCCCCCCCCCCATTTCCCAGAGTTGTTGACCTTCTCCCAAGCCTCTGCAGGGTTCGCTCTCCTCCCGCAGAGGCTTTGGAAGGAAGATGCGCACCTGCCAGCCATATGGTTGACGGGGCGCAGCTGGCGGGCGTGCAGGGAAAGAAGAGGCTGCTGGCAAAGCCACGCATCTCCCCCACTCGCTGGGACGCCCTTGAGAGGCCAGCGCCCTGGCGCAACGTGCCAGTAAGCCCAATAGGAAAGACGGCTCTGGTGGGGAGCACCCTCTAAACACCCTCTCTTCAATCAAAAGTACTGCATCCAAAAATATCCACAGCTAGAATTGAAGCTCTGGAGGAGGCGAGAGGACATGAAGGGAGGCTGAGCAGTTTAAACAAAGCCCTACTGCACCTCTTGCCTCTTTGGGGCTTCCTCCACCCTCACTGACCTCCTCTTCGGGCTCCAGGGAAGGTCTGCTTGCAAGCCACCCACCCTACTGCACCTCTTGCCTCTTTGGGGCTTCCTCCACCCTCACTGACCTCCTCTTCGGGCTCCAGGGAAGGTCTGCTTGCAAGCCACGAGGACTCATCAGCTCTCTCCTGCAATTCCCAGGTTTTAATTGAATTATTTACTTATTTCCTGGAAACACACCTATACGTAGTTGTGCAAAAGTCAATAGTGTATGGGGTGGGGGGGTGGATGCCTGTAAATGGGAGAGTTGTTGACAGGTTGGATCCAGTTCACATGCTTTATTGCTGAAGGACCCATGCAAAGTGAAATCACAGCACAAATCCCTTGGCAGATGGCTTGCGCCAGAACTTTCCAAACTGTGCGTCGCGACACATTAGTGTGTTGGCTGCAGTGTGGAGGTGTATCGTGCAAACGTTCCCCATGCTCCTCCCCCGGGAGCTGGAAAGGGGTTAGTTTAACCTCCGGTTTGCTAGTAAAACTGAATTTCTGTGTCGTGAAATGACGCAAGTCTAAAAAGTGTGTCGCCAACATGAAAAGTTTGGAAAGCTCTGGGCTTACGTAGACATCTCCTTGGGTTTCCCATGCTGTGTTCAGCCAGCTTGGCACCTCTTAAAAAGTTTTGTCATACTTATATGCTCTTACTGGTGGTAGAGAGGAAACGAACTGGAGGAAGAGAGATCATCTCAGTGGCATCTTCTGCTAAAATGGATCTCGGAAAGACCTATGCCTGAGACGTTGGAGAGCCAGTGCCAATCAGACTAGACAATAGATGCGCCAACAATCTGATGCCCTACAAGGGTTCATATTTGCTCATGTTGAAATTCTGCTTATGCTGCTGGGGGCCAGGTTTAGTCGTCGCTCCCCCTCACCCCACCCAACGCATTTCACTGACCAAGTAACTCTCACCATTTAAATTGCTTTAGCACTATGTTCAGATGGAGACTTTTCTTTCGATCTACGAAGGAAATCTGTTTAAGAGGGGGATGGTTAAAAAAAAAAATTAGTAGCAGGAACAAGTTAATACTTTCTTTGCCTACTTTCTTTGAACAAAGCACTGAGACACAGAGAATGTGCAGTAGTTTTCAGATTCCTCACCATCTCCCCACTTCGTAGCACTTTTATAGTGACGCAGGTGGCACTGTGCGTTAAACCACAGAGCCTGCCCTAGGGCTTGCCGATCAGAAGGTCGGCGGGTCGAATCCCCGCGACGGGATGAGCTCCCGTTGCATGGTCCCTGCTCCTGCCAATCTTACAGTTCAAAAGCACGTCAAAGTGCAAGTAGATAAATAGGTACCGTTCCAACAGGAAGGTAAATGATGTTTCCGTGCGCTGCTCTGGTTCACCAGAAGTGGCTTAGTTACAGGTGGGTAGCCGTGTTGGTCTGCCATAGTCAAAACAAAATCAAAAATTCTTTCCAGTAGCACCTTAGAGACCAACTGAGTTTGTTCTTGGTATGAGCTTTCGTGTGCATGCACACTTCTTCAGATACACTGAAACAGAAGTCACCAGATCCTTAAATATAGTGAGGGAGTGGGGAGGGGTATTGCTCAGAAGGGTGGTGGGAATGGGTGATCAGCTGATAGGTGTGGAAAACCTGTTGACGACTCTTAACGGCTGTAATTAGTCTTGCAGGGAAAGGCAAGGGGTGAGATGGCTAAAGATAGCTTTGTTATGTATAATGAGATAAGAATCCAATGTCTTTGTTCAGACCAGGTTTCTCCGTGGTTTTAAGTTTGGTGATTAGTTGCAATTCAGCCACTTCTCTTTCCAGTCTATTTCTGAAATTTCTTTGTATTAAGACAGCTACTTTGAGATCTTTTATAGAATGTCCTGGGAGATTGAAGTGTTCTCCTACTGGTTTCTCTGTCTTGTGATTCCTGATATCAGATTTATGTCCATTTATCCTTTGGCGTAGGGTTTGGCCTGTTTGTCCAATATAGAGAGCTGAAGGGCACTGTTGGCATTTGATTGCATACACAATGTTGGAAGATGAGCAATTAAATAGTCCTGAGATGGTATGTTTGATGTTGTTGGGACCAGTAATGGTGTTGTCCGGGTTTATGTGGCAGCAAAGTTGGCATCTTTGCTGCCACAAAGGTGGCTTAGTCATGCTGGCTACATGGCGCAGAAGCTGTATGCCGGCTCCCTCGGTCAGTAAAGCGAGATGAGTGCTGCAACCCCAGAGTCGGACATGACTGGACCTAATGGTCAGGGGTTTCTTTACCTTTACCTATGTTATGTTATGTTATGTTATGTTATGTTATGTTATGTTATGTTATGTTATGTTATGTTATGTTATGTTATAATCTGCTTTCCTCACAAAATTGACCCAAACCAACTTACCGTACTTACACAATATAAACACAAAAAACCAATCAGAAAAGGCACATCCTAAAAACACATTTGTACAAACAAAAGGCAGGTCTTAAGAGATACCAGGGGCTAACTTTGGTAATCTTTCGTAACATGGCAAGGCCAAAATTTTGCACCCTCAAATGGATCTTCTCAGCTATGGATCTTCTCAATTTTTGCTCCCCCTTGGCTTGCGGTCCTGTGTGAGGGAACCACCCCTCTCTCCCAGCCCAAAATCCAGCACTTGAGATCCTGCCCTGCTAAAGGAGACCACAAGTGCTTGAAACTCATCAAATTATGGGTGGAAAGCCCCAGATAAAGAGAGTTAACAGCAATGGGTGTTGTCAATAGATTCTCGGCAAAAGCAAGTTAACAAAAGATGCAGCTCAAGACTAAACCATAGGTGTGGAAGCAAGCCTGTTGCTTCTGTATACAAACATGTGTTCCAGCACTGCATTCCTCCCCTCATCAAGGGCACCCATTTTATAAATATATATATTACAGGGAATGACACTCAGCTGTTGTACCTCCTTTGGCTTCTTTAGCCGGAGTTCTGTTTTCTCCTGCTGGCTTGTCTGCGGAACACAGAAAAGTCGCTCTATGCTAATATAATCAGGCTCTATAGCTTCATCACCGTTGGTCACCGCTGAAGTCCAGAGAGAACGGCCACCTGGAAAAGATGCACAATAAGGGAGCGTTTCCAACTCTACAATCCTATGTTTCCACGAACATCTGCAGTGCCACAGATTAACCACCCCTGGTTTATTATAGAACACACTTGAAAACAGCCCTGCTGGAGCCGGACCAAAGACTCATCCAGTCCAGCATCTTAATAATAATAATTTTATTATTTATACCCCATCAGGCTGGGTTGGCTTGTTCTCAGTGTGGCCAACCAGATGCCCATGGGCAGGGGCGTAGCAAAGGGGGGGCGGGGGGGGTGCCCTGGGTTCCATAATGGAGGGGGTGACAAATTATGAAGGAATTTATTTTTTTTGAATTTTTTTTAAATGCCTGCTCCGAAGGTCTTATCTTACTATACTAGGGATTATATAGCTATATATGAAATTTCATGCATATCGGTTAATATCTTGACCCTCCTCCACCAAAATAGCTGTTCACTTGGCTGTTTTCCTATGTCATGAAGGCTGAAATTTCAGTTCAGAGAACACTTACTGTTCCCAACCCTAACCCTGTGGAAAGCCATCTAATTAGACTTTAATTTGATTTTGAGATGTTTTTAGGAGGTAATTTAATTATTGTTTGATTTTATACCAATGTTATGTATCTGATGTTAGCCACCCTGAGCCCGACTTTGGCCGGGGAGGGTGGGATATAAATAAAAGTTTTTTTATTACTTGTTATTATTCCTTTGTAAGAAAATATGAAATAACGTAAAACCATTTTTGCGGGGGGGGGAATCAATGGGGGGGTTGACAAGAAATTTTCCGCACCAGGTACCACCTGACCTTCCCATGCCTTGGGGGGGGGTTGACAAAAAATGTTTTGCCCCCGGGTACCAATTTACCTTGCTGCGCCCCTGCCCATGAGAAGCCCATAAGCAAAACCTGAATGCAACAGCACTCTCCCTACATAGTGGGCAGCAGCAGCAGAGGTAGAACACAGCCACCGTACTCACTTTTCGTAGCATCTAAGGGAAGCGTTTGCCAGTTGAACGGCTTCATTTGCAGCGCTGGCCTCTGAGCCGTCGTGGAGCCTGGTGTCCTTCCTGAACCACAGGCTAGACCTTCAACACTGCAGGACGCAGGCAGGGCCTTGTTGCACAGAGATGTGGCCTTCATGCCGGGCATCAAAGGAGGGGGTGGCAGAAGTGGAGGCGGAAGCCACAGCATAGGCAGAGACGGGAACTCTCTGGGCATGGCTGGTGCACTTGGAAGCTGGCAAGGCTGCAAGTTCTCAGAGGAGGGAGATGCTGCCGTTGCTTCCAACGAGTCAAGTATATCTGGAGAGCTTCTCTTTCCTCTTGAGGATTCTTCTTCCAAGTCCATGTCAACCTGAATGCACTTACTTGTTTTCTTGGTAAGGTGTTTTGCACCCGTGTGGCTTTTCGCAAAACATTCTTTGCAGGTCAGAGGTCGCTCCATCATGGCTTTTTCTTCTTTTCATTCCAACACACCCCCCCCCCCAAAAAAAGAGAATGGAGACATTTATTTTCAAAACTGGGATCAAGCAAGAGCATTTCCATCCACAGTGTATCTAACAGTGCTTCTGAAAACATCGGTGATGATTGTGTTGAATCTGCCACATTTGAAATCATAAACAAGGACATTGAAACCAGTACCAAAAAATAAATAAAAAATAAAAAATTCTAGGTTACAGGTTTGATTCCCATATGGGACAGCTGCACATTCCTGGACTAGATGATCCTTAGAGTCCCTTCCAACTCTACAATTCTATGATTTGCACTGAGTAATGGAATCACAACATTTGGGGCATGTGTATGTTGTAACTAGGGACCCAGGTGGCGCTGTGGGTTAAACCACAGAGTCTAGGGCTTGCTGATCAGAAGGTTGGCGGTTCGAATCCCTGCCACGGGGTGAGCTCCTGTTGCTCGGTCCCAGCTCCTGCCCACCTAGCAGTTTGAAAGCACGTCAAAGTGCAAGTAGATAAATAGGGACCGCTCCGGCGGGAAGGTAAACGGCGTTTCCGTGTGCTGCTCTGGTTCGCCAGAAGTGGCTTTGTCATGCTGGCCACATGACCCGGAAGCTGTCTGCGGACAAACGCCAGCTCCCTTGGCCTATAGAGCGAGATGAGCGCGCAACCCCAGAGTTGGACATGACTGGACCTGATGGTCAGGGGTCCCTTTACCTTTACCTTTATGTTGTAACTTGAATTACAGATAGGGCTGTATATGGAACCCTGTAGCTTACAAAACCAGTGCTTCTGGCATAGACACTTGTGCCAAAAATACATTTTTTTCTTCTCCAAAGAAAAACTCGAGTTGAGTTCTAACCCTCGTGTTCTGGGGAAGGACCATAGTTTCGTGGCAGTCCACCTGCCTTGCATACAGAAGGCCCCAGGTTCAATCCTTGGTGTCTCCAGGTGAGGCGGAGAATGTCCCCTGGCTGAAATCTTGGGAGAGCCATTTCCAGTTTAAGATAATATTGAGCTAGAGGGACCCATACTCTGACACAACATAACATATATGCAACTGCTTTCAAGCTATCTTTGCCCTTTCTTAAAAAAAATAAAAGCTGGTCATAAATATCTGATAGCCAGCTCTGTTCTCCAAGTACGCTTAGTTCCTTACGTAGCCAAAACAGCACCAACCACACAAAACAGGGAAGTGTCAGAGGAACACAGTGAACTGCTCTATGCCGAATCAGACCCTTGAGCCCATCTACTTCAGTAGTATCTACTCTGACTGGCATCAGCTTTCTGGGATTTCAAGAAAGGGGACACTTGCAGCCCCTACCTGGTCATACCAGAGGCTGAATCTGGGACTTTATGTACTGCATTATTATTATTATTATTATTATTATTATTATTATTATTATTATTATTATTTGCAGGATAAAAACACGAAATACATAAGAAAAACATGAAGGAAAACCCATACCCCCCCTTACACAAACACATTTAAAGGCCTGGTTGAAGAGGAACGTTTTTGCCTGGCATCTAAAGATATATATATCTTTATTTCTTGGCATATAAAAATATAATGGGGACACGGGTGGCGCTGTGGGTTAAACCACAGAGCCTAGGGCTTGCCTATTGGAAGGTCGGCAGTTCGAATCCCCACAACGGGGTGAGCTCCCGTTGCTCGGTCCCAGCTCCTGCCAACCTAGCAGTTCAAAAGCACGTCAAAGTGCAAGTAGATAAATAGGTACCACTCCGGTGGGAAGGTAAACGGCGTTTCCGTGCGCTGCTCTGGTTCACCAGAAGCGGCTTAGTCATGCTGGCCACATGACCCGGAAGCTGTACACCGGCTCCCTCGGCCAATAAAGCGAGATGAGCGGCGCAACCCCAGAGTCGTCCGCGACTGGACCTAATGGTCAGGGGTCCCTTTACCTGTAAGATATATAATGAAGGAGCCAGGCAAGCCCTTCCTGGGCTCAGCATTCCACAAACAGGGATCCACTGCAGAATATAGATAACTCAGTGTTAGATTAATCAGTTTTGCCAACAGTTGGCTCTGCTCAACTCCTTTTACCCTTTAGAAGAGAAACTAAAGAAGGGGACTGAGCAGACCTTTGCCCCTTTAGCATCTCCACCAAGTGACATTTCAGCAGCGGAAAGATTTTAAAGAAATATTTGCTTTACACCAGAATAAATTCTGCTTCCATTCTTGGATTCTGAGACCAAAACCTAATTGCCCAATGCAGTAATTGGTGTTTGCCTAGACCCTTTGAAGCCTGCCTCTGGGTTTTGACACTCAAAAGACTGCTAAGAAGTCCAGCATGGGCAAAGCAGCTGCTCTGTTGCCGAGTTACAACCCTGCCCCAGGTTCAGGGGGTCCCAAAGATTTTCAGAAGCACAAAAAAATATTTAGAAAAGAAGAGCCAAGGAACTGAAATTCCCTACCTGCCCAAACGAGCAGAGTCAAAATGTCAACCAGCCCAGCGGGGACTGAGCATGCTCAGTGAATGGTGACTGGCTTTTAGGGGTAGGATAGACAGAAAACAAGGTGGGGTAGGGAATGGAATGGAATGGAGAGTCATGGGAGAGAAAGCATAGCTGGAGCGCTTCACGCTGCAACATTTCGTTGCAGATCCCACTTACATTATCCAGTTACAGGTGGGTAGCCGTGTTGGTCTGCCATAGTCAAAACAAAATAAAAATTTCTTTCCAGTAGCACCTTAGAGACCAACTAAGTTTGTTCTTGGTATGAGCTTTCGTGTGCATGCACTTGTATCTGAAGAAGTGTGCATGCACACGAAAGCTCATACCAAGAACAAACTTAGTTGGTCTCTAAGGTGCTACTGGAAAGAAATTTTTATTTTGTTTTTACATTATCCAGACATTATTAAACTCTCAGGATGCATATATACCTAATACAGTTATTTGACTTGAGTTTCTGATAAAAGTCTTTATGCTAATATTTGCACTCTTTCAAAGCTGAAAGAGACTGCAGCGCATATTACCCAAACAATTAAGGTGATTCAAGAAACAGATGAGGTAACAATTGTGGAGTTTAAAAGGTATCTGTGTTAGTAGTTAGTAGTCGGTTACGAAGAGTCGGACACGACTGAACGACTGAACAACAAATGTTAGTAGTTATACCCAACGTATATGTTTAAACAATAGGCTTATGTCGCAGGAGAAAAATAACAACCCACCTCCTAATGAAAACACCGAGACTAAAATTACATCTCAAAAAAATAAATCTTTCCAAACTCAGAAATAACAATATGAAACTCCTACAGGTGCTCACTGTGTTTTTAATGCAATCCAGTTAAGATGTAAAATAAACTTTCTTCAGTAGATTACTCTGGGTGATAGAGAAATTTACAGAGAAGTACACCACAGATTACTTTTTGAAACATACTATAAAACTACTGCCTGTAAAAAAACGAGTTGTGTTATCCCTGTATATAAAGAGAACTTTACCTTACTTTGTTGGTTAAATATTCAAGACAACTGACTCAGGAGTACTTTAAAGCAAAAACCCCAAGTGTACTTGCAGCTAACACACAGCAGTAAAACTGTCAACTCATCCTAATTAACAAATCCTACCTCGAACACTTACACCTGAGACAGAGGTAGGTCACATTTGCACCGTATGCTTAAAGCATTGTGATACCACTTTAAGCAGTCGTTGCTTCCCAACCCCCCCCCCAAAAAAAAGAATTCTGGGAGCTGTAGTTTGTTTAGTGTGCTGGGCGCTGTTAGACCCCATTTCCCAGTGAAGCTACAGTTCCCAGGGAAGAGGGGTTGCCTGTAAAAGCACTCTGAGGACTGCAGCTCTGGGAGGGGGAAAGAGGCCCTGGAGGTAGGAAGTTTGAGAACCGTTGTGCTAGTTACAGGCAGGTAGCCGTGTTGGTCTGCCATAGTCAAAACAAAATAAAATAAAAAATTCCTTCCAGTAGCACCTTAGAGACCAACTAAGTTTGTTCTTGGTATGAGCTTTCGTGTGCATGCACACGAAAGCTCATACCAAGAACAAACTTAGTTGGTCTCTAAGGTGCTACTGGAAGGAATTTTTTATTTTATTTTAACCGTTGTGCTAATAACGCATGCAAAGCAGTGCATTGCCTAGACCAGCCTGGAGAAAGATGGAAAGAGCATCTTTCCCCCACTAGATGGTGCACACTCATTAGGCAGTCCTTCCTCCATAAGCTCGGCTACCCTATGTCCTTTCCCATTGGGTGACAATTCTTGGTCACCTGGGAAACCCGGGGACCAGTGAGGGTGCTGCTGTGCATCGCAAGGGTTACCCATTCCACCAGACACACACAATGCAGCAGCTGTACATAAATGGCTTTGTTATGCAACTGGTCTGAAGCAGAAATGCCTGAGCCTTTCCAGACAGATATTTGCTTGGCCGCTTTTCCTGAGCCAGGAGAAGGGGAGAGGGGGGCGAAGGGAGAAGAGTTTCAGAAAAAAACCAAAACACCACGAAGAAATCAGATCCATGCTAGTTTTGTTGCACCCGGCTGTGTTGGACACAGCAAGGAATAATTACTTTCAGGAGTAAATGGGGTGGGGGTGGGGGGTTGCCAGCTTCCCCACCCCAGAAGTGCTCCTGTGTCCTTATCTCTACAAGGACAGACTAACTATTGTTGTCTATGCTCTGGTAACCTCTAGGTTAGATTAGCACAACACGTTATATGTAGGACATGTGTGTCCATGGGCTTTAAATGAGCAATATGACTCTATATCTGAAATTCTTCGGCAGTCACTCGGAGCCACACGATCTTCCGCAGTGGGGAAATAGGCTTCTGGACAGAAGTTGATAACGGTGAGGGTTGGCCATATCATGTGCCTTCCTCCTAGCACGTTTGTCACTTTCGTCCTTAGTTCAAGCATCTTCAAAGTCCATGACACCTTTGGTAAAGGTTCTCCAACTGGAGCGCTCGCAGGCCAGTGTTCCCAATTGTCATGTTTATACTACATTTTTTTTAGATTGGCCTTGAGAGAGTCTTTAAACCTCTTTTAATACAAATAGGCAGATAAGTTTGGCTCTTGCACAACAATACCGGGTATTTGGAAATAGCAAAAATAAGGGGGGGCGGGTGGCGCTGTGGTCTAAACCACTGAGCCTAGGGCTTGCCAATCGAAAGGTCGGCAGTTCAAGTCCCCACGATGGGGTGAGCTCCCGTTGCTCGGTCCCAGCTCCTGCCAACCTAGCAGTTCAAAAGCACGTCAAAGTGCATGAGGTTTTTTTTTTTTTAATCAAATCTCTTTGAAAGTAAGATTTTATCTAATCTTTAATGAAAGCTCATCAAATTATGATACAGGGAAATGAGGTTGTAAAAAAGTCATCACCCTAGTGGACATACTAAATCAGTCAATGCTCTGCAGCTTCCTTCTGATATCCTGTAACATCCGTTAGCACAATTGTCCAGTATTTCCCATTTTGTTCTGCCATTGTTGTACTATAGCACACGTTTGCGCCACAGCTAAAAATGCACATTTTCCTTATGTTTTCTTTTAAAGTCATACATGCTGTGAATTTTATATGATGAGGTTGCGGCACTCATCTCGCCTTACTGGCCGAGGGAGCCGACCTTTGTCCGCAGTTTTTCCGGGTCATGTGGCCAACATGACTAAGCTGCTTCTGGCGAAACCAGAGCAGCGCACGGAAATGCCGTTTACCTTCCCGCTGGAGCAGTACCTATTTATCTACTTGCACTTTGATGTGCTTTCGAACTGCTAGGTTGGCAGGAGCTGGGACTGAGCAACGGGAGCTCACCCCGTTGCGGGGATTCGAACCACTGACCTTCTGATCGGCAAGCCCTAGGCTCTGTGGTTTAGACCACAGCGCAATCCGCGTTCCTATAACTTTACAAAGTAATATAGCTCAAAGGGCAACCAGAGGAAGTGCTTTTTCAGTGTCGGCACCCCGTTTATGGTATGGCTGGCCCCTGGTGCCTTTTTGACCTACCCTTTTTGTGGTTGTCAAAAAGGAAGGGGCGGGGGTTTCTGCTGAATATTTTCCAAGCAGTTAGCAGAAGCATGAAAACAAAAATCCCCAATTACCTTCTGAAAAATCTCAGCCGAAAGGACCTAGATTGTTTCAACATACTGGTGAATGGAATAAGGAATGGGTAGAAAGAGGGTGGATTGGAGCCATATGTGCATGCAAAATTATCTACCCTTTTGTGAAATAGCAGGGTGGGAAGTCTGCTGGTTATTATCCACCCCCCCTCCCCTGAAAGTCTCCCACAATTTTGAAACAGACTGAAAAAGACAATTCTCACATTTCAGCTCAGGTGTAATACAATTTATGAAATGGTAAAACGGCATACTAAAAATTTAAAAACGGTTTGTGCGTGACCTTTTTTAATATTTCAATGGAATACAGTATACCTCATTTTAGTCATTAATAGGCAAAAGTTCATCCATTTGCACAACAGGAAATAATTTTTGAGAAAAAAAATGGAAAAAGTCATCACCCTATTGTCCACCCTGGAGCTTTTTCATGCGCAAGCAGTATTGAAAATGGCACTGAGTATAACCATCCTGATAATGTCATGAGCACAAATAATCATGAATGCACAATAAAAAAGGTTAAAACAAAATCAAAAATTCTTTCCAGTAGCACCTTAGAGACCAACTGAGTTTGTTCTTGGTATGAGCTCATACCAAGAACAAACTCAGTTGGTCTCTAAGGTGCTACTGGAAAGAATTTTTGATTTTGTTTTGACTATGGCAGACCAACACGGCTACCCACCTGTAATAAAAAAGGTTGTTTGGAGTGGCCTTTATGCAGTGCTTTTTTTCTTAAAAAATGTTTAGGGGTACTCTCATTTTCCTACTCATATTGAAATACTGACCCTCAATAAGGCCAAACAGATTCACAAAATGTTAGGGGTGTGCGTCCCCCCAGAAAAAAGCACTGCCCTTGTGTATCTACTCCTTTAAGTTCCATGATAGGTAGGGTGTAAGTGTCCTAAATAATAATAATAAAGGTCTCCTTTGTGTTCAAAAGTTGCTCATCAGTAATCAAAATAAATAAAATATAATCTATCCAGGGAACAGTTCTGTGGAACTTGAAACTTCGCATTTACTGCACTGTGAACTTTGGTTGATAGAGGAATTGTTTTACTGTCCAGTTTTGTTCAACCGGATCTGCTTTAGCTAAACTTAAGAGACAAAGTGTCCTGTAGCGTCTTCTGGTGCACAAATCTCTGCCCTTTTCGTTTTTTTTCTAGGCCCACCCCACAAAATTACGAGCACGCATGCATGGTGTTGTGTCGTGGGTTCTGATAGCAAGAAGTCCAGCAACACTTCTTAGTGAAAACAGCTCTTTATTGTAAGGGATAAGACAAGACTGGGGATAGGGGGTAGGGAAAGCTCTATTTATAGACACATTGGGACTGAGGGAAAAGATACATTTTAGCGGGAACCAATAATATTCAAACTTTCCGGCGGGACCCAATCAGGCTGTGGATTGTGATAGAACACTTCAAATTGACCAATAACAATACTTTACCCTGCTGCCAGAATATCTTATTTAATACACAACACTCCCCCGCACCTAGTTGAGACTATACACGTAATCTTTCAAGTATTGCGGAGGTCTTCGAGTCCTACCGGATCGCCTAACCCCCGGTGTGTCACTCCTTGGACTATCCGTGGTCAGACTTCTCTCTCCAATAACCTCGGGTACCTCAGCTGGAGCTGTGTCACTAGCTGACTCTCTAGGCTGACTAGTTGTTTCCGGGTTAGGTTCATCCAGTGGTGATCTCGGTTTCCTGACTCTCGGAGCCCTCCACCCCCTGTGGCCCGGCACCTTGTCAGGGTGGACATAGTCTAGGATTGTGGCCAACCTCCTTCCCATTAATAATTCAGCTGGGGACTTGCCTGTGGATGCACACGGCGTTGTGTGCTGCAGGAACAACATCCTTGCAATGCGAGCAGACCAATCCCCTTCCAAGAGGCGCGCTATTGCACCCTTGGCTGTGCGCACCATCCGTTCGGCTTGTCCGTTCGAGGATGGATGAAAGGGAGCAGAAGTGACCCCTCTAATGAAATTATCGGCCAGGAATGCCCTGAACTCTTGGGACACAAAAGCCGCCCCGTTGTCTGATACTATGGTCTCGGGTAACCCATGCGTTGCAAACAAAATGCGAAGGGCCCTGATTACAGCAGCTGAGGACATGTTTGGAACAATTGAGACCTCCAGCCATTTCGAGTAGGCGTCTACTACAATTAAGAACACCTTTCCCTGAAACGGCCCTGCAAAATCTACATGGAGCCGGCTCCACGGGTTCTTAGCCCGCTCCCACCAATGCACTGGTGCCCTGGGCATTTCTGGGTGCACCTCCTGGCACGCTCGACAGGTGCGCACCCATTGTTCAATGTCCTTGTCCATGCCAGGCCACCACACATAGCACCTGGCTAAAGATTTCATCCGAACCATGCCCGGATGACCCATGTGTAATGTGTCTAACACCTCATTCTGTAGAGACCTTGGAATAACCACCCTATCGCCCCACAATATGCAACCCTTATGGAGGGACAGCTCATTTTGTCTTGCCATGAAAGGTCTAAATTTCTCTTCCTGAGTCCCACTTGGCCATCCCCTCCCCACCCACACAAGGACACGGGCGAGGACGGGGTCCCTTTTAGTTCTTGCGGCGATGTCGACGGCCGTCACGGGTGGTCCGGGAAGTGTCTCCATCATCATGACGTGCTCGGCCGGGGCTGGGTCGTCGTCGGCTGCTCCAGGTAGTGGTAGACGACTCAGCGCGTCCGCATGGCACAACAGCTTACCCTTCACATGACACAGTTCGTATTGAAATCCATTCAAAAAGATGGACCATCGGAGCATGCGTGGGGACAAGATTTGAGGCGTTTGTTTATGCGGGCTGAACAAACCCAGCAAAGGCTTGTGGTCCGTTTGAATTGTGAAAGGGCGGCCGTACACGTAGTCATGGAACTTCTTGATTCCTGTGACTATAGCCAGTGCCTCCTTATCAATCTGGGCATAGTTCCGCTCTGTGGGGCTCAAGGTTCTGGAATAGAATGAGATTGGACGCTCCGACCCATCCGCCTCCCGGTGACTCAAGACAGCCCCCACGCCATATTGTGAGGCATCACACGCCAGCACCAGTGGTTTAGCAGCATCATAGTGGGCAAGTGTACTTTCCTTTGACAGCACGCCCCGCAGCGTTTCAAAAGCTCTCTGTTGCGGTTGCCCCCAACGCCATGCACACTTCTTTTGGAGTAGCCGATGCAGTGGTTCGGCTATCGATGCCTTGTGTGGCACAAAGGCGTGATAGAAATTGACGAGGCCCAAGAAGGACTGCAGCTCAGCCTTGTTACTAGGTGTCGGTGCTGCGGCGATAGCCTTAACCTTGTCTTCCATGGGGTGGATGCCAGCAGCATCAATTCTGTACCCTAAGAAGTTCACAGCTGCTACCCCAAAACTACATTTCTCTTTCTTTAGTTTCAACCCCGCATCCCGGAATTTGCATAGGACTGTCTGGATGCGTCCCAGTAGTTCTTGAGCATCCTTGCCCGCAATTAACACATCATCAAAATACGGCAGGACACCTGGCAGGCCCCGTAACAGGCGCTCCATAAGACTTTGAAATATGCCAGGTGCCACGCAGACTCCAAACTGCAGCCTATTCACCTTAAAGGCGCCCTTGTGCGTTACAATTGTCTGGATTTCAGCGGACGCTGGAGTCACTGGAAGCTGCTGGTATGCCTGTGCCAAGTCAATCTTTGCAAACACCTTGCCCCCAGCCAGCTTCGCTAATAGTTGGGACACTACTGGAATTGGATACGAGTTGCCCCTGATGGCCTTATTAATCGTACATTTGTAATCCGCACAAATTCGTATTTCCCCATTAGCCTTCAGGGGTGTGACAATGGGTGTTTCCCATTTAGCAGAGTCCACTGGTGAAAGCACCCCTTGCTGTATTAGCTTCTCCAATTCAGCCTCTATTTTAGGCTGTAGCGCAAATGGAACCCGCCTGGGTTTGAGGCGCATTGGCGCAACCCCCGGGTCCAGTTCTAAGTCAATTGGAGGCCCCTTATAACATCCTAACTCTCCATTAAATAGCTCCCCAAATTCCGTGTACAGGGTGTTAAATGTCTCCGAAGCTATCTGGACCGTGTTGAGCCCTGAGATTCCCAACCCTAAGGCCGGGAACCAGTCCGTGCCCAGCAGGCTAGTGCGCTTCCCTTTTGCGATCACAAGCTTTAATACGGCCTCCCTCTCGCGGAACTGTACGTTCACTGCGCACATTCCCAAAATGTCTATGCGGCCAGCGGAATAGGATTGCAGAGTAGCCGGGAAGGGCTCCAATCTCGGAAGCTTACCTCTAGGAAATAACGATCTGGCCGTGTCCTCCGATACGATGGAGAATCCGGATCCGGAGTCCACCTCCATGTTACACGGCTTCCCTTCGATTAGGACCCGCACAGCTGGTTTCCCTTGGGCTGGAAATGGCACAGTTCTGCCCTCGATTTGCGTGAGGTAGTTGCAATCGTCGAGTTGGTGCGTCGCTGTGGATGTCCTCTGACCTCTTGATTTCGCGGACCCCGACGTGCCACTCGACTTGCAGACCCTGGCTATGTGCCCCGTTTTCCCACAAGCATGACACGTAGCTTCTCGGAACCGGCACTTCCTTCTCTCATGTGATCCGCCGCAGCCAGGGCAGACCCCTGCCGACCTTTATTTGCTGTGCTCTCCTGTCGCACCATCTCTATTCCCCGCACAGGGCTTTGGTTGGGGCTGACATCCTGGTCGTCCACGGTGTGGGTTGACGCTCCAGCTCTCTTTTCGGCTCGCTGGTCCGGGTCTTGCTCCTCTCTCTCAGCGCTTTCTGTCGCAATGGCCTCACGGAGCGCTGTCGACAGATCCATATCTTGTTTTGCCGCAATCCGCCTGCGGCCCTTGCTGCTGCGAAGGCCGCACACAAACCGATCCAGCAGGGCCTCCTCCAAGTTGGCGAATTTGCAGTGTCTCGCCAGCTTCCTCAGTTCGGTGAGGAAAACTGCTACCGTCTCTCCAGGTCGTTGTTGCCTCTTGTGGAATTCGATGCGCCATGTCATCTTCGACGCTGTCGGATTAAGGTGATTGGAGAGGTGTTCCGTAATGCTCGCGAACGACGCCTCCCGCAGTGTCGTGGGGGCCAGAATTGCCCGAGCCAACTCAAAGGTCTCTGCCCCGCAGCAACTCAGGAACAACGCCTTTTTCCTTTCCTCGTCAGTGACCCCTTTTGCTGCCACGCTGAATTCAAAGCGCTCGAGGTAAGCATCCCAGGCCTCAGTTGCTCCGGGATGAAATGGTTCCATGAACCGTGACGCAGCCATCTTAGTGGACTGATCTGTCCTGTCAGTCACAGGGAGTCTTGTCGCCAGAATCAGGTCGCTAGGGTCAGCAGCCCTCAGCCGGCCTAATTCAATCCCATCCTCGTCGCCAGTATGTTGTGTCGTGGGTTCTGATAGCAAGAAGTCCAGCAACACTTCTTAGTGAAAACAGCTCTTTATTGTAAGGGATAAGACAAGACTGGGGATAGGGGGTAGGGAAAGCTCTATTTATAGACACATTGGGACTGAGGGAAAAGATACATTTTAGCGGGAACCAATAATATTCAAACTTTCCGGCGGGACCCAATCAGGCTGTGGATTGTGATAGAACACTTCAAATTGACCAATAACAATACTTTACCCTGCTGCCAGAATATCTTATTTAATACACAACACATGGCAGTTTGTGTTTTTTTTCTGTTTATATCCTTCCTCTGTTTCCCTAGTTTGGCTTTGCTTTGTTTGTACTATCGCTTCAGCAGAGGCAGAGGCTCCCTCTCCCGGACTGACCCTGGGCTATTGTTCCTGCTTCTGCTTCTGTGCATACTGCCACAGTAGGTTGGCAAGTTGCCTGGAGCGGCGAGCCTCCCCTCCTCCACCTTAGTCTCACAGGAACATGAAGCAGCTGAAGCCTGCTTCCCTAAGCCTGTGGCCGCTGAGTAGATTTTTTAAAAAAGCACAATGACAAACTCTTGCATGCTTCCTTGTGTGTCAGCCCACTGGCATTGCTCACTATTAGTAAGCATGTTAGCATTGCAGCTTTAAAAAAAATCTGCTTTCTCTCTGGGAAAAGGCTTACCGCATCATTCTGTCCTGAAGACCAAGGTTCATTTAGGACAGGAAACCTCCAGATGTTGTGGTGGGCTTCCAACAGCCCCAAGGGATGACGGGAGCTGTAGTCCAACAACAGCTGGCAGGGGCCATAGGTTCCCTGACCCTGTTTCAGGACAATTTCCCATGGCAGCTGGTCATAGGTAGCGTACCATAAAGGTAAAGGTAAAGGGACCCCTGATTGTTAAGTCCAGTCGCGGATGACTCTGGGGTTGTGACGCTCATCTCACTTTACTGGCTGAGGGAGCCGGTGTTTGTCCTCAGACAGCTACTGGGTGATGTGGCCAGCATGACAAAGCTGCTTCTGGCGAACCGGAGCAACGCGCGGAAACACCGTTTACCTTCCCGCCAGAGCGGTACCTATTTATAAAAACATTAAACATTTTTAAAAGCTCCCCTATACAGGGCTGCCTCCAGATGGCTCCCGGGTCACGTTAACTCCACCTGCAAACTAGTGACATCTGATTGGCCCCCGTAAGAACAAGATGCTGGGCTAGAATTATGTAGAAGGCTCCTCTTATGCTTCCTGGAGATAAACTTGCTGCTGTTTATCCCTCTCCCAGGCCACACTGAGCGAAGCGAAGCTGGTCATCCAAACTTGGGCTCACGATGGTACAGCTCTATCCTCTCCGACTACAAGCTGAGGCCAAGGCCTTCAGAGTGGGACGTTCTTGAAACAGAAAGGGAGCAATTGAAATCTGCATCCCTCTTCATCAGGCGAAACTGTTGCACAAAGCAAGGGGTTTGAGGAGGATGACTCATAGAATCTGTGGTCTGAAGGTGGAATTTCCTGGTTTCTTCTTTTTTCCAGCTCCTCTGAAGCAGAAGTAACAGCTGCTCACAGAAGACAAGGGGAAATCTAGGGTATCAGTGTGGGGCAGTGTGTCAACCAGAAACAAAAGGCAGTAGGCAAATATGATATGGTGTTCTCCAGAATTTACTTTGAGTAAAAAGAAATGTGCTAGTTTAGATACGTGCACACATATATGCTGCAGTCGTATACACACACTTCTGAGTAGCCAGGCCTAGAATTGCAGAATTGAAGGCATGATGCGCTTGTCTGCATGCTAGTTGACGGGGCACAAGGTTTCTACCTGCGGTCAAGCACTGTATTTGGGCTTGGACAGGGCAGGAGAAACTTTGAATAGACTGACTTTTGTTTCAATCCAAGGGGCATAGGGCATGGGGTTGTTGTTGTTTCACTGTACATCTGAGCCAACCTCTCCTTTAACTTGAAATATGAACCGGGGACTACCACTGTAGGGCTATTGTAAGCCGCAGCTTCCCCCTCCCTCCGCACAATATAGACATGTCATTTATTTATTTTTTATTAATTTTGTTCCACAAAATTTAAATGCCACTTGATTGTAGAAGAAACCTCAAAGCGGTTCACAAAAAAGATAAAATAACATCATCACTTCAAAAAAACTGCAACCATGATTAAAAAAAATATACAGGAAGTTAAAACCGCAACTGAACAGGCTAAAACAAATTTAAACTCATACAAACTCTCTAAACATCCGGGTGGGCTTGTCGAAATAGGCATGTGTCCAGCAGGCGCCAAAAAGAATACAGGGAAGGGGCCTGCCTGATATCAAGAGGCAGGGAGTTCCAAAGTGTCCGTCCTAATTTTTAGAAATACCTTTTGAGAAAGCGCCCTATGCACCGGCCGTTATACGCCTTTTGAAGGCTGAGGAAATCCTGCCTCATTAAGGATGACACAGGGGAAAAGCTGGCCCAATGGCCAGTGCTGCTTTCTCCCACTTATTATAGTTTATCTTATTCTGCAGAAATAGAAGTTTTAGACAGCGTGCAACTCTACCCTTTTTTCCGCTTCCTATCTCTATGGCTGAGATGCCAGCCACCCTTAGCACGCGCGGTGCGGCTACCCTCCCACACGGCACCACATTAGGCCACGCCCCCGCGTGCGTGCGTGCGTGCGGCGTCTGTGCGCGCTTCTTTCCATTCCCCGCCTCCGCGCTGTGCCGGGCTCAAGCTCCACCCCCCTCCGTCAGTCGAACCCCGGCCAATCGGGTCCGCCTCTCTGACGCGCAGGCCGGCACCTGCGTTCCGCCCCCCGCGGGTTCCATCCTCCCCAACAACACCTTAGGCCACGCCCCCGCGTGCCTGCCTGCGGTGTTTGTGTGTTTGTCCGTTTCCTATGCCCCGCCCCCGCGCTCGCAGAACGCGCTGTGCCAGGCTCAAGCTCCGCCCCATGTCAGGCGAACCCAGCCAATCGGGTCCGCCTCTCTGACGAGCGCAGGCAGGCACCTGCGTCCTGCCCCGCCCCCCCCCGCCTCTTTCCCAGGAGCTGTCAGAGAGCCGTTGTCGGTTGAGGGAGGAAGGTGCGCGAGGTGGAGCAGGTAAGCGACCCCCCCCTCAACGCGCGCGCGCGCTCTCTCTCCCCGTTTTTCGTCACTGGCCTCCCTAACGGTCACTCACTTGGCTCCCAATTCCCTCACCGCGCGGGCCTTCCGGGGCTCAGCCGCCGCCGCCGCCGCCTCCTCCTCCTCCTCCTCCAGGCCGAGGTGCTCGAGCTCCCTTCACCTGAGCAGGGGGCGAAAGGGAAGGTGGAGGAGGTGGGCAGACAGCAGGTAGGCAGCCTAAATAACCGCTGTTCAGCAAGCAGTGCAGATTTTTAAGGCTTCCCAATGATAACGCCGCATTGTTCTTGTCGTTGTTCTTGTCAAACTTAACTGGTTTTTAAAATATTATTTATCAAATTCTTATTTTGTTCTTCCTCTCAGATTTTAAAACCATGCCTATGAATTCTTTAATTCTCATTATAAAAAATTGCCGTATATAAAAGCCTTCTGTTTCAAAATACAGGTGCCCCTTAAAGCTGAATGGTTTGTTTATTACTTCATAGGATCGCCAGAATTGGGGGTCATCTAGTCCAATACCTGCTTGCCCACGGTGCGGGCTTGAACCCAGGGCCCTAAGATTAAGAGTCTTGTGTTCTGCCTAGCTGAGCCTACTTGCTATAAGATATTTCTCCTGAGCTGCCTTTCAGGATGTAAAAGCGCCCCTGAGGAGGTTTGCCACTGTGAAATTGAACATAAACCCATGCACAAACCATTCAGTTTTTAAATGGAGAGCTAGAAACACACACACACACCCCTTGAACTAAACAGAGCAAGTTAATTTGCCAGAGTTGGGGTGTAAATAAATGTATAAAAATAATCCAAAGCTGAGTAGTTAATTTAAAAAAAACAAACACCCAGATGAAAATGGAAATTGTTTCTTGTATTTTTTTTAATTATTTAATGAAAGTGTGGATGCCTGAGTAGTATACAGTTGGCATAAATAAAAGTTTAGCGTCACAGAAAAATCTATCTATCTTTCAGTGACTAGGGAACCTGTTGGACTCCAGCTTCCATCATTCCTGATCATTGGCCACACTATTTGGGGCTTATGGGAGCTGAAGTCCAACAACATCTGGAAGGCCATGGGTTCCCCACCCCTGATTTATAGTGTTTTTCCCAAGTGTTTCAGGTCACTTTGCATATATTGTCTTGGCAATTCTCACTGAAAAAGTGTGAGGTAGAATGGTGTTGTTAAACTCTGTTGCAGATGGTAGCTTGAAGCTGAGGAGAACAGCACCAGCCTAATTCTGTGGCATGTCCTACTTTCTTCATCAGACTTCTGCCTCAGTAAATGTGTACAGGTTTATTGCCCAAAGAACATTACTTGTTTTTTTATCTTGTTCAGATATGTGTCATTAATAAGACTTGATTTATTTAACAATTACCTTTTCACTAGGTAAATGTGTTATGGTGAATCGTTTTTGCATGTCCTAATTGATCTCAAAACAGTGTCCAGGTTTATTTATTTACAATAGCTTCTAAAAGGTTTTTAAAAACCTCTAGCAAATATTAATACTCAAAAAAGTATTATCTTTATTAGCTTATTGTTGTGGGGGGAATGGAGAGCTCATTTTTGCAACTGCTATGTATCAGATCTTTCTGTACCTCAAACAGATAAATCCCCACTATATAAATGAATTGTAAAAAATGCTTTCCACATGTTCTCTCTGACATTTGATGGCTTGCTTAGAAAGTTACCTATCATAACATCCTATTCCCATGCTTCAATTATTCAACCACTGGCTTCTTTAAAACTTCTTTAAACTCATTACAACATGGTGAAGAAGTTAACAGAAGTTAAGATTACAGATACCGTATATACTTGAGTCTAATGCACCATCTAATCTAATGCACACCTCAATTTTCAAATCCTTGAAACCAAAATAGTATTTGCTGGTGAAAGTAAATGTGCTATCGAATCTAATGCACACATTAATTTTCGCAACGTAATTTGGCCAAAAAAGGTGAGCATTAGATTTGAGTAAATACTGTAGGGTAATTCAATATGTAGCATTTTCTCAGTTCATTTCCTAGTGTAAAACTGAGGTGACAACGATGGTGTGTGATGTCAAATGAGACTGGGAGTGGGAGCTTTTAAAAAAAAAAGCAATTCAAAGTACTGTAACAACTTCACTAGAAATTGAAACTAGAGGTGGAGTTCCTATAGCAGCCTCAGGCCTAATTTGTGCAGATAGACTCTGGTGAATAAGTGAAAAGAGGTGTGGGCAGGGAGGAGTGGGAGAGGGGAAATGGGGAGGGGGTGGCAGAGAGAGAGATAGCCCCACTCAAAGACAACCCCAAGGCAATCCATGTCTTGATTGGAAAATAATTCCCCATATGTAATTTAATATGTATGGTGTGAATCTGCCCCAAGAATGCATGCAGATGTTGTTACTGGCAGTGGAAGTTGTCTTTTAGTGGTTTTTGATACAGCTCTGTGCACGCAGGATGCCCTATTTAATTTAATCTGCTGTTGTTAGCACCTCCAAATATAAATGCTAGAAAAAGTGTTGCATCAAAATGTAATGTGTTGCTTCCTGCAGTTAAAGGCAACAAACAGGAATGTTTAACACCTAGGTTGGAAAATCTTTCAAATTCCTAGGAGTCTGCATACATTCATTGTTAACAAGCTGATTGACTATGCCTATTAATTTCCAGCCTTGTGCACTAAACTCTACAAACCCTCAAATCTCCCTTTAAGTTAGTTCATCTAGCCTTACAGTACCGGTACTTGTCTATTCCTCACTGGCAAAGGCTCTCCAAGGTTTTGCAGAGAGTTCTTCCACAAGCTTACTTCCTGAAATTAGAGCTGAGCAACAATGGCCTCCTAAAATCTCTACCCTATTCATGGGTGGTGAAATGGGGGGTGAAGGGATGGGGGAATAATTTTGCTGAATATTCAAGGGCAGAAGAGAACTTCTCCAACAGTTAATAGTGACATGACTTTTTTTTCTTTTTACCTAAGGTTCTTTTTGGCACTGCTGCCAGGCAACCATTTTGCATTCTCCACTGATCCCTAGATCAAGTGTCATCATAGGGCATTCTGGAAGGAAAATGGTGGAGAATATTTGGCAAAATGGCCCTCTGTTCTTTTTTTCTTCCAGCACCTCCCCCCAGCAAAAAAATAAAAGAATCTCACATTTTCTGAGAAGAAATTTCAGCTGAGCTCTACTGGAAATACTTCTCTTGCAAAAGGTTGTTAGCCTTGATTTCCGGCATCACCAATTATAAATAGGTGCTGCACCACTGAGCTCCTCCCCACAATTTTCTGAGTTCAGAGGTGACTTGGAAGCTTGAATTGTGTTAGCCATTTCAGCTGATTCTATAGGTTAGCATCTCATTCCCTCCATTTCTCATTCTGTCAGCAACTGGAGAATGGTGTTATCTACAGTAGACCAAAAATACAGTGATAAGCCTGCGCAGATTGGCATCAAATTATCCCATAGATTCCACTACAAATTATTCAGGGTACGGCTGGGAAAAGGTGACATCATCTGCTAATAATAATGTCTGCTTGCTCTATCAGTGGGGAAAGGGGAGAAGTCATCTACTTGCAACTTGGGGTAACTTCTTTCTGAATTATGAGTTGTAAATATCGGTCTCAAAAACAAGAATAGTTTCACCAGCAAGAGAGAGGAAAAAAACCTAGTTCCACAGTGAGAAAACCTAACTCCACAGTATAGCTGACTGCTCTTATTCATGCAAAGAGAACATAAAACAGTAGTCCCCAGCATATTGCTGCTTGGGAGTGTTTCCCCTCAACATTTATTTCATTTTCGTTTGTGTAGTTGCAGACTGCTGTGTGAAAATACAAACAGGAACCAAAAACCCCAAAGCATTGACATTAAAAACCACATCTGCCAAAGACTATGCTGCTACTTCTGCAGATTTCAGTCACCTTGTTTTATCACTTGCTAGCCTAGAATTATATTTTTAAACACCAAGCAGTTCCCCTGTTGGGTGCACCTTACTCAACAATGTTTCCCAACTTGTTAGAGGGGTTTTATTTGAGGAAGGTTAGCTTTTAAGGAGCGTAAGGCTGTAGAGAATCTGTTTTATTGTGCTGTGGCTTGGGCTCCAATCCTGTATACACTTATCTGAAGTAAATCCCATTGAGTATGGGGGGGGGGACTTACTTCTGAGTAAACATGTATAGGTTTGCCCTGTGCATCTTTCCTATGCAGGTTTCTTGAGCTAGCTTATAATATCTTTAGGAGCATATGATAAAGGTTTTTACTTGAATAATGAAAAATTATTGAAGACAGATGTATTTTTCATTCAAACTTATATCAGTTTTATAACATGTTCTAATGATTGTTTCTCCCCCTCCTCCCAAAAATCCAGGAAATTATAGTTAAGGTGCTCACAGTTATGTTAGAGATTCTTATCTCCCTCCACTACATTTCCAGTGTTTCATACAGAGATGGAAATATGATTAAGCCCCTTCAGGTTTGTAGTGTTCATAGGTGGCAAAGTGTGTTGAAAGACCTCAGTTTTGAAAGCAGCTCACCATGTTACACAAGAGGCTGCTATTGGAGAAACACAAATCCCAGTCTCTGTAGGTAAAAATTCAGCCGGGCTAATCTTTTTGTTATGTTTCTGTTCTTGTAAGAATTCGCTGCATTGCATTGGAATGTATTTGTCCAAGCATGAACATTTTTCTTGCCTAATCGTTTATCTTTTGTAAGCCTTACACACAGCATTATCAGAAAGGTCTTTATTTATAACCCTTTTTGCAGCCTGAAATCTGGATTGGGAAGCAAGTTAAGACTGAAAAACAAGCACTGCATTGATGACTTAGGGAGACTTTGAAGGACACACTTGTTTTGCTAAGCTACATTTTCGCAAGCTATTCAAGGCACGATGAAGCACCCATTGTTTTTGAAACATTAACGGTTTTGTCTTTTGCTATCGGCCATGTTTTTTGGTTGATGTTCATGAATTTTATTGTTGTGATAACAGAAAAATGCAAGACCAGAATTTAGTGGAAATACATAGTGGTGCGGAAGTTTCAAGCCAGTCAATTTTGAAACCGCTGTCAACAGAGACGGGTGCCACCTCTCTCAGTGAAAACAGCAGCGGAACTGATGTACATTGTCTAAACCAAAATGGAAATTTTGATGAAAGCTCAGAACTGGAAATGATTCAGAAAAACCTTCCTGTCGAGTGTGGTGACAAGAGGATTTATGAAGCATCGCTGGAGAGTCCTGACACCAGCTTGGTGGAATCCAGCAGTACTTGGGGTGACTTTGAAGGTTTCAGTGAGGTCAAGCAGGAGAATTTAAGCAACACCTTGGAGTCTTTGGAGAAGCCAAATGGAAAACAAACTTACACAAATGATGCAGATGTCAGTGATAGCTGCGTCACTACCTCATGCGGACAGTTCTTTTCCAAAACAACTGGACACAACAGAAAAGAAACATTTGCTAACACTTCAGTGAAGGTATGTTTTAGTAAGTTAAGAATGATCCACCTCCTCTTCAGAGTCCTGTTCTCTCCTGTCTAAGAATGCTATATTTTGTTAGTTTCCATGTTGTCACCTTTAAATATTTGGCAACACGGAACTAAAACACATTGCTTCATTAAATGCAGTAAGGAACTGATGGCAGCATCAGTTCACTTCCTTTTTAAATTTTGCTATATGGTAAAAATAGCACAACTGACTATGATAAAGGTAGAAATATATTTTAAACAGATGCATTTTTCAGATGGCTCCCTTTTCCTGTGTTGTTGCTACCATCTCCCAGTGCAAGCATTATGTATGTGTGCAACAATCAGTTTTGGTCTATAGAATTTTGCATTCTTGGTCTGTGAATGAAACTTGTGCAATTGACTCTTGTTTAGTATTTTGTTGCAACTCAAAATGTTAAGAACTTTTAAATATTTAATAGATCTTCATATAATGGAAACCATTTTGATATTCAACAAAACTTTCATTCCCTCTGTTTTTTATGTTAAGGCTGTTACGTAGCTAAAAGAACATCCTCACAATACAAGTGCAATATACCAAAGGTTTGCAGAAGTGCCAATAAAAGAAAATTTTAGGGGAGGAAAGGCCTAAGTCAGGGGGAAACCCCCAAAATGGCCCTGTGAAAACTGAGCTTGCTCAGTGGCCGTGAAAAGCTAACAGACTGGAGGTGGAATGGAGAATTCTAGAATAAGACATAGCTGGCATCCTGAACAGCAGCACTCTGTTTGTTGCAGCTCCCATTTGTGATTACCTAATCCTTAGTCACACAGGTACCCTTTTAAGAAGAATAAGGCACTGTGTGAATTCCAATGAGCTTACTTACATCAGTAAGAGTCATGCAAGTGAGTAAGGAGCACATACCTTCAGCTGCCACACATTTTTCCCTTGTGACATTACAACTGCTGTTATAAGTAGACTTCTGTTGAATAGTCCTCGGTTTTTATATTAATGTTCATTTGGCAACCCCCCCCCCACCAATTAGAATCATAGAATCATAGAGTTGGAAGAGACCACAAGGGCCATCCAGTCCAACCCCCTGCCAAGCAGGAAACACCATCAAAGCATTCCTGACAGATGGCTGTCAAGCCTCTGCTTAAAGACCTCCAAAGAAGGAGACTCCACCACACTCCTTGGTAGCAAATTCCACTGCCGAACAGCTCTCACTGTCAGGAAGTTCTTCCTAATGTTTAGGTGGAATCTTCTTTCTTGTAGTTTGAATCCATTGCCCCGTGTCCGCTTCTCTGGAGCAGCAGAAAACAACCTTTCACCCTCCTCTATATGACATCCTTTTATATATTTGAACATGGCTATCATATCACCCCTTAACCTTCTCTTCTCCAGGCTAAACATACCCAGCTCCCTAAGCCGTTCCTCATAAGGCATTGTTTCCAGGCCTTTGACCATTTTGTCCATGATTGCTGTTCAGTTTTGTTTCCTTGGTGGCAACTGCTTCTGTTTCCTGGAGCACTTTTCTTCTCCGTTACCCATGTAGCCCTCTAACTTACCGGTACTTGCCCACTGGCTGTTTAATCTTATTGATTGCGGTGGCCTTTGGGATTTTTGTTTGGGCAACCATTATATCATCCCATCGGATGTAGAGTCAATAGTGAATTAAATAGCAGTGTGTTAACACACCAATACTGATACATTTCAAATTAGATATTTATAGCTTCCCCTCCTCTAATTGTCATCCCAACACATTTTTCTTCCTTTGTATTGTCTGTTATTAAAGAATAAAAATAATAAAATGGCAATGAGAGCAAATGATGTCAAGTACTGTGATGTGAAGAGGAAACTACAAATATATTGGAACATATCCAAAAGGGGGTGGTGCATTTCAGTACTGGTGAAAGCAACTCAAAGCTCTGTAAGCGGTGTTTATTCACCTCTCGTTTCAAACACTTATTGAGTACATAGACATGTTGATTAAAAAAAATCACAAAAGACGTGGGACCTCCAAGATGGTGCAGTGAGTTGAGGATGTTGTGCACAGAGGTGATAACTAGATAAGACTGAAACTTCTTAAGTTTTTCTACAGCATTGTAAGAATGACTGTAAGACCTGAAGAGTTACCCAGAGGTGGAAGGTGTGGGCCTCCAGTCTTGCATGGGTTTGTTCAGTACATTAGAGCTGGGGGAGCCAGTGTGGTGCTCTACAGATGCTGTTGGACTAAAATTCCCATCGTCACTGGCCATGCCAGCTGCATCTGCTGAGGTTTGGAACTGAACACTGATAAGGTGGACACTTTTGAACTGGAAAAGTTTCCTATGCAAATTAGGGCATTTTTCACTGGAATATGTTTTGATGGCTTAGGCATTAATCTAATTTAGTCTGTTTAGTTTACTTCTAGTTAGTAAGTAAAGCTAAAAGCTTTGAAACTGTAAGCTAGTCCGATATTCTATTTGCAATTGGCAGTAGTTTTCCGACACAAGTAAACTTATGAAATGGAAACTTTTCAACAAAAAAGTTAAGCACTAAAAAAACCCTGCTTTGGAAACCCTTCCCCTATCACTGGAGCCTAACAACATCTGGAAGGCACTACATTGGCTACCCTCTAATAGAGTATCACAGTATTTTCCCGTTACAGGTAGGTAGCCATGTTGGTCTGCCATAGTCAAAACAAAATAAAAAATAAAAATTCCTTCCAGTAGCACCTTAGAGACCAACTAAGTTTGTTCTTGGTATGAGCTTTCGTGTGCATGCACACTTCTTCAGATTCCCGATCATGGATAATAAATTTGGGACCCAGGACTGCAGAATCTCTGAAACAAAGGGGCTGGGATTGTGTAGTGTTGAGTTGTCCAAATGTGTCTGAAATCCTCTTATGGCTTAGCTCTCTGGTAAGAAGTAAGGAGGAATATTTCCGAGGATGCAGGAAATCATGCTGTATGTCATTGTATAAAACAGCAAAGCATTGGCCTCAATGCACTATCATTACCTTGCTTTCTCCAGGCTGTCCTCAGCTCTGAAGATATTATTAAACTGAGTTTTCCAGAAGTTCCTGTACCACAGTTCTTGGAGAAAATTAGCAGCTTGGATCAAGTACTTTATACAAAAACAGAAGACACAGACATTCCTGAATGTACAACGAAACAACTTTGGTAACTGTTTAATAATTGTTCTTGTATCTAGTGCAAGGATTTGGGTTGTACTGGTATCTGGAAGGCAGAAAGGCTTCTGAAGTTGCTGGAAAATGTGGTGATGGTACAAGAATGTACCATAAATTTGGAACTTTGGTAGCTTGGAATAGTGGGAGTTCATTTGATAAAACAGGGTCCCTGTTGACTGCCTCATTGCTTCCTATTCCTGCATGTCTTATTTTGGTTTTGGCAGTAACAGCTCACGGCTCACTGTGTTGATTCTCTCTAATGACTCGAGAGAGCAACTTCTGTGGGATTCTCTCAATTTTAATGTTAGAAGAGCTTATGTGTGTACCATTTATTGAATCAATATAATTTCAGCATAATCATTTATTTGCAAAATACACAATACAGTCATACCTCTGGATATGCACACCTCCAGTTATGTATCCTTCAGGATGCGAACATGGCAAACCCGGAAGTATTTTTCCGGGTTTTGCCGTGTGCATGCGCAGAGGCGGTCCCTCCGGTTGCGGAAACCTTGGGATCCGACTGGAACTCCAGAACGGATCCTGTCTGCAACCGGAGGTACCACTATAATGCATGCGAAGATAGTAGGCTCCAGTGGATTGAGTGGACAAGACCAATAGTCTTGTCCCATTCACCACTTCACCCTCCTTTCCTTGAAGTGTAGTAATCTTAAAGTCTCCCATACTTTGGCTAACCATACTGATCATGGGACTAAAATACATCATCCAAAAGTTGACAATCAATAAGTGGAAGAAGAAGAAGAAGAGTTTGGATTTGATATCCCGCTTTTCACTACCCGAAGGAGTCTCAAAGCGGCTAACATCCTTTCCCTTCCTCAACTTACTGAATTCATCTGCATGCATTTTAGCTACAAAGTAGAATGAGTAACAGTCCCTGTGCTACTGTAGCTGCTTAGATTCCTGTGGTTCTATAATCAGTGGCTCAGCTGGACAGCTGAATCAATTGCCTTCAGTCAAATCCTGGGAGTGGAGCATTGGGGATGCACTTGGAACTGTATTGTGCCTTGACATTTGTTTTAGATTGTTTTAAGATGTCTGGAGTGTCTCATTTGGTATTTGTTTGGTGGGATTGCAGGTTGGATGTTATAGTTTCATCTTTTTAGCAGACTGTTTTTTAATTCGTGCTTTGCACCGACTTGAAAGTCAGAACTTCTAGAACTGCAGGATATAATTTTAAAACAAATAAATTGAGTTCAAATTCCAGTTCGGTAGTGTACTCTGCTTTAAAGAGTCACTAATATTCTTCATTTTTCTGTCTGAAAGATAAGCCCCTTGGGGTTTCTGGGATAGCTAATGTTGAGATTTGGCAGAGACATGCATATACAGTACTGTACTTGATTCACGTCAGTCTGAGGGAAGCAATGCTTGATAGCTGAATGTGTAAACTGACTCCATGTTAAATATGTGATCACTCATTCACACATGTAAGTCACCACTTGCTGCTGCAGTCATAATGATGAATTTAAAACACGTATGTGATGCCACCAAAAGGCATATAATTTTCAAAATGGCCTGGAGCAGACTATGCAGCCAAATATGTGAAATCTGCTTTAGGTTAAAGATCATCTGCCTTTATTGGAACAAAATGCTACCACTTAATAGATGGAGTACAAGACAAAGAACTGTCTGTGTCTAAGGCTTGCTATGGTGATTGGAAGATTAGGAATATATTACTTATTTAAGATATTTATATACCACTTAACTCCCCAAGTGTCTAAGCAGTATACTTAAAAATTATATGCTACATAAAAATATATATACAAATACATATGTGCCATCTATTTCATCCTTCTGATAGGGTGGCAAAGGTTTAGCTTGCCCTCTTCGGCTATACTTGAACTTCTCTGTGGCAGATGGATTGTCTTTTAAAATCTCACATATAATGTGCCATTTTCTGCCAGTTGATTACATGGTTCTTATGCTTCGTTCTTTGCTTCCATGGCAGTCTAAACTTGTTTAACTGCCATGAAGCAGTCTGTCATAGCTATCCTAAAGAGAAAGCACAGATGTGAATGACAAGTTACCCTTGCAAATATCCAGCTAGCTTAAAGAATACAAGAACAGAAACAGCCAAGTGTTAACTACCTTTGCTGGAAAAACCTTTTTGCTCCTTCCCTTCTACCTGGAGTGCATTGATCAGGAATATTTTCTAACGCTACAATATGCAAAATTAGCATATTCTCTGGCTGGAAATGTGTACATAAGTCTCTCCTAGTTTTGTATAGTTGCCTTCCTCATAGCCCTTGAATTCTCTCATGCTTGTTGCTATCTACACTGCTAACTTACATTGATTTTTATACCAGTTTAACTTGCTTAGCTTTCCACAAAGACTTCTGGAAATTGTAGTCTTGTGAGGGTACTGAGAACTTAACAGCAAAGAACCTTATTTCCCCTGGCAGAACTGCAGTTCTTTCAGAATAAGGGGTCACTGTCAGACCTACTCAGGCTTGCTTTCTCAAATGAGTGGCCTTTCAGTTGTATTGGTAGGGCTGCTTTTGAATTGTAAGCAGGGAACTATGAGGTATGTGTTTGGTTACCTTGGATTAATCTGAATTACATTTCCTTTTAAAGCACTGACTCTGGGAACTTATGGAAAACTCTTACTCAATCCACTAACCCTTCCAGTTTAAGACGTCCTTGGAACGAATCTCATTACCAAGAAAACCTGCTAGCTGTGCTTGGAATAGATGCTCATCAAAAGGTACTCTTCTGAAATATTTTATAGAATACCATGGCATTTTGTTTTTAAGATTAACAGATATTATGGTTTTAAGGTTGCCAGAGGAAACAAAAAATAGAATTTCCCAAACTTGGGAATCTACAAATTTTGGTTTTCCTTCTTTTGCCATGATTTGTGTTTGCAACTGATTCCCTCTCCTCCCTTTGTGTGTACCAGTGGATGGAGAAGTTAAGGTATCTTGTCTCTCAGGGTCAGTCCGCCCATGAAGCAGGGTGAGGCCATTGCTTCAGGGCAGCAAGGTCTGGAGAGCTGAGAGGGGCAGCAGAATCACCCCCTGAGGCTGCTACTCACCCAGATTTGGATCAGGGTGCCACACACCTAGCTCCCTCCCATCCTAAGTAAAAACATTCATTAAGCAAAGCACATCTATGCCTTTAAGACCAGCTCCTTGGGGTCGCGAAGCCTTGCGAACCCCCCTTTTCCCCCTACGACGAGTGCGCGTCTGGAGAGCCCCAGAAACGCGTGACCGGATGTAAGTCGCGGGAGACCCGGAAGTCCTAGGCTTCACTGCAACTCTCAGAATCCCTGATGAGCCTTTTGCAATGGCTTCTTGATATTGTAGTCTCCTTAGGTAAGAGCTAGTAGGAGAACTAGTGATAGCCTGTGGAGCTAAGAACAGCTACTCACACAATGCAGGGCAGCTACCAGGACCCCATTTACTTGCCTGGGTGACTTAGGTGGTGTTGGCCATGGCTTGGAGAAACTGCTGCAGCCTGGGTTGATTTTTCTAACATTACCCGGGAAATGAGCCACCTGGCAAATTCCCCCTCTTCTCCCCTCCCTGGGAGCCCTATTGTCTGTTCCAAAAAGGACAGAGTGGAGGCAATATGAAAAAATAGATGTGAACGAAAGAAGGTGATCTGCAGAGAGGGGGGAAGAGGGTGTGGGGAGAGTGTGCACACATATATGTATATGGGGTCCTTAAATGATGATTCACAGGGAGATGCCATTTCCTAATTTGCCTCAGGTGCCAAAATGTCTTGGGCTGGCCCTGCTTTCTCTCTTTGGCAAAAGTAGCACAAATCATTCATGCTGCTTCTGCTTTCTGCAGAGACACTGCAAAGTGTAAGATGAGCCCCCACTCCCACCCCAAGTTCTTTGCATAATTTGAGGGAGGGCGGAGTGGACACCGCTGGTAAACTGGCAAGTATATTTGTGAAGCCATGCTATTGACTGTTGCTTGTTATTGAGTTACTGTACTGAAAACATTTGACTAGCTATAGAGATGATAAAAAATACACAATGAATATTAAGTATGGTGTGGCATAACTGGCCACTTTAAATTGCGCCTTGATATTTTAACTGGTAATGTTAGAAAATATCTTGACAATGTATGTCCATGATGGAGTGGTTAGCAGAACTTGTATGCAAGGGTTCTGGTTGTGAGTCAGGTGTAGAGGTTTCCTGCTGATTTAAATGAGCACTGGTTCAGTCCATAAGAAAGAGATTGCCATGCCATGTTGGAATATCCGCTTTTCAAAATTAGAGAAATATGTTTAAAAACAAAATTTTAAAAAGCATTGTACCATCTTAAGTATGCTTTAATCTGTATAAGAACAACTTGGGTCACTTTTAATTTACTTTATTTTTCCTTTTCTGAGATGCCAGCAGTACTTATTTGGGCCTGCTCTCAGTTAAGCTGACACAAGGCCTGCATTTTTGGGGGCTCTGAACTACAGGTAATGAATGACCCCTCAAATATCTGGCCTGCCTCTTTCCCCAGCCTACTCCCTTCTCTCCCAACTTTTGCTTCTGCACGCTGCCCATTAAGCAGTCCAGTTCTCCCCCCAGTTCCTTCTCTGGGTATCTGACCCCATCTTCCATCCATGCCCATTCCACAATTCTGGCCTCTCACCATTGCTGACTGCCATAGATGAGTGACATCAGAGGTGCTCTGAATTTGTTGCTTACCCCTGCATGTATTAAGAACAACGGAAAAGATTGTATTTGCTGCTGTTATGAAGTGTGAACTGTAAATATGAACTGCAAGGGTGGGCTGGGGGGGACAGTATGAAACCTTCTTTTTCATTCAGAATCTGTATTATAAGTAGGGACTATTGTTAGGGGAGGTTTTACATTTCTTCCAGAAATCATGGTGTCCCTAGGCAATTTTGGCCCCTTGGTAAATGAGGCCAGGATCCAAAGGGCTAGATGTGGTGGACTATGTGTTTGGCCAAACTGCGGGAGGCAGTGGAGGATAGGGGTGCCTGGCGTGCTCTGGTCCATGGGGTCACGAAGAGTCGGACACGACTGAACAACAACAACATGTGTTTGCTTGGGCTTTGCGGGACTTTCTCTTCCCTTTAACAGTCCATTGTGTCTTCCATTCTCTGAGATGCCACTCCTGGAGATTTGGAGGCTCTCCAAAGAGTGTACAATGTGGCATGGAAGCAACAGCTGGGAGCGGGGTGAGGAGTTGGTGAACCTCTCCATGTCAATGTACAAAAGCACATGAGGCTCTTTGGATCCTGGCGCATTTGAAACATTAAACAAAGAAAGTGCTAGGCAGCTTGGTTTCTAAAATGAGGAAGAGTAAATCTGTTTTTAGTGCAGGTTTTCACATATAATTTGTAGAAATTAGGCTGAATCCCAGGTCCTTTCCAGGTGCTATATACAGTGAGGGGGGGAAGTATTTGATCCCCTGCTAAATTTGCCCGTTTGCCCTCTGACAAAGAAATGACCAGTCCATAATTTTAATGGTAGGTTTATTGTAGCTGTGAGAGACAGAATAACAACAGGAAAACCCCCAGAAACCCAGAAGACAAAAGTCAGAGATTGATGTGCATTATAATGAGTGAAATAAGTATTTGATCCCTTTGCAAAAGATGACTTAGTACTTGGTGGCAAAATCCTTGTTTGCAATTACAGAGGTCAGACGTTTCTTGTAGGTGGCCACCAGGTTGCACATATCACAGGAGGTATTTTGTCTCACTCCTCTTTGCAGATCCTCTCCAAGTCAGTAAGATTTCGAGGCTGATGTGTAGCTACTCAAACCTTCAGCTCCCTCCACAGATTTTTGATGGGATTAAGGTCTGGAGACTGGCTAGGCCACTCCAGGACCTTAATGTGCTTCTTCTTGAGCCACTCCTTTGTTGCCTTGGCCGTGTGTTTTGGGTCATTGTCATGCTGGAATACCCATCCTCAACCCATTTTCAATGCCCTGGCTGAGGGAAGGAGGTGCTCACCCAAGATTTGACGATACATGGTCCCGTCCATCGTCCCTTCGATGCAGTGAAGGTGTCCTGTCCCCTTAGCAGAAAAACACCCCCAAAGCATATGTCCCCCTCCATGTTTGATGGTGGGGATGGTGTTCTTGGGGTCGTAGGCAGCATTCCTCCTCCTCCAAACACGGCAAGTTGAGTTGATGCCAAAGAGCTCAATTTTGGTCTCTTCTGACCACAACACTTTCACCCAGTTCTCCTCTGGGTCGTTCAGATGTGCATTGGCAAACTGCAGATGGGCCTCTACATGTGCTGTCTTGAGCAAGGGGACCTTGCAGGTTCTGCAACATCTCAGTCCTTCACGGCGTAGTGTGTTACCAACCGTTTTCAAGGTGACTATGGTCCCAGCTGCCCCGAGATCATTGACAAGTTCCCCCCGTGTAGTTCTGGGCTGCTTCATCACCGTTCTCTTGATCATTGCAACTCCATGAGATGAGATCTTGCATGGAGCCCCAGACTGAGGGAGGTTGACAGTTATTTTGTGTTTCTTCCATTTGCGAATTATTGCACCAACTGTTGTCACCTTCTCACCAAGCTGCTTGGCAATAGTCTTGTAGCCCAGTCCAGCCTTGTGCAGGTCTACAATCTTGTCCCTGACAGCTCTTTGGTCTTGGTCATGGTGGCTACTTTGGAATCTGCTGGATTGATTGCTTCTGTCGACAGGTGTCTTTTGTACAGGTACTGTAACGAGCTGGGATTACAGGTAAGACCTCTCCCTTACAGCAGGTGCTTCTAATCTCAGCTCGTTACATACAGTGAAGATACCAGGTAGCCTGACATCTGGCTGGTTGATAGGGGATCAAATACTTATTTCACTCATTATAATGCACATCAATCTCTGACTTTTGTCTTCTGGGTTTCTGGGGGTTTTCCTGTTGTTATTCTGTCTCTCACAGCTACAATAAACCTACCATTAAAATTATGGACTGGTCATTTCTTCATCAGAGGGCAAATGGGCAAATTTAGCAGGGGATCAAATACTCCCCCCCCTCACTGTATAAAAACCCCAGTAAACTTTTCATTAGTGCAGCATTTGCACTAGGTCAAACAGCAGCAACATAATGATTCCATTTCCCAAGCAACAAATGGAGAAGTGAGGAATACAAGCTAAAATGTGTCCTGTGAGGGTTTGGCCAAGGAGCGAGTCGAAGAAGTGTCCTGCTGGATCACACCAAAGGTTCATGTAGTCCATAATTTTGTTCTTGCATTGGACAACCAGGTGCCTATGGGAAGCCCTCAAGCAGGATCTGAGTGCAACAGCACCCTCCCTGCTTGCAGTTTCCTTCAACTAGTATACAGGAGCATACTGCCTCAGAAAGTGATGGGGAATATAGTCGTACCTTGGAAGTCGAACAACTTAGTTCCCGAACATTTTGGCTCCCAAATGTCGCAAACCCAGAAGGGACTGTTCCAGTTTGCGAACTATTTTTGGAAGCCGAACGTCTGATGGGGCTTCCACGGCTTCCCATGGGCTGGAGGAAGCTGCACTTTGGTTTCCAAAGTTTTTGGAAGTCAAACTGACTTCCAGAACGAATTCTGTTCGACTTCCAAGGTACGAGTGTATAGTCCTCATGTCTAGTAGCCATGACAAATGTATCCTTCATGAATTTGTTTAATCCTTTTTTAAAGCCATCAAAGCTGGTGACCATCACTGCCTCTTGTGGGAGCGAATTCTAGAGTTTAACTATTCGCTGTTTGGAAAAAAATATTTTGTCCGCCCTGAATCTTCCAACATTCAACTTCATTGGGTTCTAGTGTCCCAATCCACTCCCTATCCACCTTCTCCACACAATGCATAATCTGAATATATGTGCCGCCACATCTGAACATGTCTCTCTGTACTCACCTTCTTTCAAAACTAAATAGCTCCAAATGTAACCTTTCCACATAGGTGAGTTGCTCTTTCCCTTTTATCATTTTGATTGCCCTTTTTTGAACCTTTTCCAGTATTACAGTATCTTTTTTTTGGCAATCAGAATTGTACAAAGTATTCCAAGTGCACAATGAATTTATATAACATGGAATTCACCTTCTTCACAGTGGAGGTTTTCCCATATCTTGATGTCATTACCTTCTGTGTTTCCCCTGTCACCACTTTACATCCTTGGCTGTTGCTGGCAAGAGAGTAAGGATCTGCAGAGAGTGATGGTGTTATAACTTGGATAAGGTCATCTAGGCAGTACAAAGTGACAGACAGAAGTTAACTCACTTGCTGTTTTGTTTTTGTTTTGCAGCAGTCTCTGCTGCATCAGATTACTTTGGGCTCCAGGTCTGGGGGCTTCCAGTTGCATCTATTTGGTTTCAGTTTGATCCTATAGAAAAGATGTGATCTGTAAAGAAAAAGTTAACATTTCTAAATAGGTTTGCAGAATCTGGATTACTTTTAAGCATCTCATGTGATTTCTGTTTACTAGGCTGTTCCAGAAGGCAAGAATGATATTTTGGAGACTAGCATTAGTGAAAATGAAGATTCCAATGTTGACAAGTTCAACATTAGCACTTGTAAAGCACTAATTCAAACCAAGGTGAGAATAGAAAATAATCCTATTACTCTTATTTGTTTGTATAGTCTGTTTTCTGTGCTGCAAATAAGTATCTGTAATCTTCAATGTTTCTTTTAATCCTCCTTGCAATTGGCACAAGTTCCGTGCAATCAGTCACCTGCCTGTTGGTGTTTCCCTTGCATATATTATGTTCCAAGAGATTTCCTTAGTTCAGGACTACACATATTTCAGTTATCCCATTCATATTCCATCCTTCTAAAGAGCCCTAGCCAGTGTATGCAGGTTGCCCTTTTTATCTTTGCAAAAATGTATAGGATATGTTGAGATGAGTGACATTTCCAAAGCTATCTGGGGAACTTTATAGACTTAATGGTAATTGGAATCCACATGTGCTCATTCCAAGCCCAACACAATTCATACTGTGCCACACTGATTTGTAGTTATCCTTACTTGTTGGACTGACACATACCAAATTGCAGTGTGGTGATGCACCAAACCTAGTAGAAAGTCTAGCAAAATGCCAGGTGGAATAAATAAGTAGAGCTGCAACTAGTATGATAGAGGTCATTTTAAGAAACTTTCCAGCCCACTGTCATCTTCCCAACTGTCCTGTTCACTTACAGCTCATGATTAGTAATATATCTTCCTGTGTCCATATACTGTGACTTTCTAATGCAACCTGCTTAGCTTTGTCTCTCAACTCTGTGGTTTTGCAAATTTCTGGGGATGTTCCTATATACTAACAAAACTCATTATCGGTGTGTGTAGCCAAAAATGCCACCAACCATGCACAAGAAGGGAGGTGTTAGGTAGCTCCAAGGAAAATTTTTTGAGAAGTGGGGGAATAGCCCAATAAGGACTGAGCATTTTTATTGGCCCTGGGATGCTGACTCACCATTGGAAGCGGGAAGGGATGAAATGGCGTATCCTGCAAGAAGGCATGGCTGGCTAGAACCCTGAATCAGAACATGCCATGCTGCATTATCTTGTTACTTGCTTTAATCTAGGTGCAATGCACAGTTATCATGTTGTGAGATGGTTTGAGCTTCAGATCATTCAGTTTTAAGTAATCAAATAGCAGAAGACAGGAGTAGTTGTACAGTGCAACCTGACAAGATCTGTGAACTTGGCTAGGCAATTTGAGCTACCCTTTATCAGAATGATGTTGTGGTTTGCTGGCCTCGGAAATGGTCCTTTGCCAACTAAGAAGGACCAATTGCTAATTTAAAATGCATTGACAAACACCTTGGAAAAAGGGAAAGAACTGTCAGATACCAACAGTATATAGTGAAACAGCACGAAGGGAACAGGTGCCATAAAAGCTATTGAGTAATTGTGTCAAACCGGTCTTTCAACCAGCTGGTGATTCAGAGGTTTGGGTTGTACATTACTGGAAAAAGATGTCACAAAGGTAGCAGTGTCAGGACTCTTTGTGACATGAGATTGAAGGAACATTGGTTGACATGAAGGAAGGCAAAATGGCATTAAAGAACAAATATAAGTCAAAGACACTGTAAAAAAAAACTCCATTCTAGTTATATTTTGTGGAGGAGTTTTTCTTTTTCTTGAATGGGGGGTCTTGTAGCTTTTTTTGGGGGGGGGTGTAGATGCTGCTTGGAGGAAATCTTCTCAAAACGCTCCCTGTTCCAATTCATATGAAACCAATACATGGGGCAGTGTCTACACCATACTACAAATATTAATATTCTGCACCCTGCAACTCTAAATTCTATGATCTGTACAATTATTCTATGTATTCCTCCTTGTTGTTTTTGCTAGGCATAGGAAGACCTACAAGGCACTGAGGAATCAAACATTCCTCTAATCTTGTTTACTTGTCCCTGGGCCCTATCTATACACTTACAAGCATCTTCATGCCCATATGGATTAGCAGCTTTTAAAATAAAAAAAAATAGGGAAAAAGAAAGTTTAAATCTTCAGGAGGATGAATTCTGCACCCAGTACCACATTTTGTGGGTTCTCAGCACTCCCATGAAATCATGGCAAGCCCATAGCCCATAACCAGGTCTCAACAATTTTGCTGCCAGCCTCCCTCAGAACCTGGAAGTGGCAGAGGCAAGTATCACCCCAGGAGTGGCGCAGTAGTCCCTACCACAGTCCCAGCTCTGAAGTTGGGAAGAAAGTTGCAGTTTGTTTCTAAGTTGCCGGGAGAGTGTTGGTCACACAGGGCCAAGCCACCAAAAATACAAAAAAAAAACAAAAAACAAAAAAATGCTTGCCAACCCTTCCTGCTCTGGGACAGAAAAGCTGGGGAAGACTGTCTACCACTCCTGGAAGGTGCAGAAACACACACCTTCGAACAGCCACTCTTTCTGTTGGTGCTTCTTCACGAAAGGATTTGGATGTTGTATGTCACTGCTGCAAGGTGTTCAGAGCATCTTCTGCAGTGACACCTAACCTGGCACACTCCCCACTGGCCCTTCTCTTGCAAAAGGGTCAGGCAAGATTATTGGGCAGCACTCTGCAAAGGCTCCACCTAAATTTGCATGCTTGCAGGAGTGATATGCTTGTCAGGAGAGATGAGGTTGGAGGGAGAGATGAGAACTATGATGTTAGGCTTGGCCATCCAGAAATTGTGGTCCCTTGCCTCCAACCATAAGCAAAAACACTGGGGAGATGTGAAAGGTGTCACTTGGGAAAGGTTTCAGATTCCAAATCTGTAGCTCCTATCCTGCTACAGATCTGCTCCTATCCTGCTACAGATCTGAAGAATCCAGTCTGCTGAATGTTTGTGTGTGCACTGCTAGTATTTTCCCTTTCCTTTGTATAAGAGATGCTGCTTATGGACTATGAAGCTGGCTTGCTTAATATTTGTGTCCAGTTTTCTGGGAAATTTTAGGATACCACTATTGCTAGCCAGCTACTTCCTGTATTCTTGAGACTGCCATTATAGAAATTGTGAAAGACAAAATAAGCAAAATGTCGTCTGCTTGATATACATAAGCCTGAATTAGCTGCAAAACCTTGCCATACACCTTTGGCCAACCCCAGTTTGCACCCCCATGTCATGTGTGAATGGCCCTCACATTGCTTTTTTCCTTTGTTTTTTTGGCACAGCTTTCTGTATCTCCTGCTCCAAAACAGAGCCATCTCTTTTCCTATAACCTTTTCTTGAAGAAGACCCCATCTGGTGGAAATATGCAATATATCACAGTTCCACAGAAGAAGAGGATTTTTACTACACGAAGCCTAAAGATGAAAATGTTCAGCAGCAATGTTTGCTAATAGCCAACATACTTCTGTTGTTTTGATCATTTTTTTTAAAAAAAAGCTTATATTGTATTATTAATTTAAAATGAAGCGCTTCAGGAGGAAGAAAATAAAACATTAAGCTATGTATTTAATTTCAGTCTACCATCAGGGATGTGAGTAAACGAGCTGGGTTGGTCCCTTCCAACTCTACAGTTCTGTGATTTTATGTCCCTTTGCCAGGAGCTGCAGGCAAATCATGTTCCATCTTATGGTAAACTCGCTAGAATTGAGCTTTTATAAAGAAAGGATGGGTTGTGCTCTGCTAACTCAATCCTGCCATTATCTTTTAAGCATTAATGGCATTTGTCAAACTTTTTTAACTATGCCCCCAAATTAAAATGTGTGTTGTTTGTGTGCCTTTTAACCTTTGTTTCTCCAGCTCACTGTTTCTGTGGTTAACTCACTGTACAGGTTGTCCTAGCTGCTTTTATTTATCCCTACTCGCAGTCTTGTGCCTCCACTAGTATAACTGGTTTATGAATTGCCTTTTGGGGGAGATGGGCAAACTTGAGTATCAGCCACACTTCTCTATATTGCTTGGTTTGCATCTGAACCATCCTGTTGTGCAACTCATCAGAAGACTGTTGAACAACTGTCCTTCCCTCTTGGCCCTTCTCCTTTAGGATTAGAGAGAAATACTTCCTTGAACGTCTATGCCAAGACAGGATACTTCTGCATGATACGAATGAACCAAAATGGTTGAGTCCTGAATATATTTGTTGAATGGGCCTCTAATAATAGCATTGCACCAATAACCTTTAAGGGCCTTTCAACTCCTTAAATGTTATGGCATCTCCCAATAAAGGCTTGGTCTTGTATTCTGGCCTCTGTTGGAGCATACACTAAAGCAGTGACTTTCAGGCTTTGATTAGTCATGTGAGTTGCATAGTTGCCCTTTTTTGATATTACACAGGTGGACTTCTGCTGGTGCATTGGGGCTTCCATCACCTACCTATACTCCCACCTGTATTCCCTATACGCCCCCCAAATTTGCTCGGGGGGGGGGGTCCGCAACCTCTCCAGAGCAGATGTTAAGGAGGAGATAGTGATGGGGCCCTGCTATGGGAGTGGAAATCGTTTTGTGTGCACATCAACAGCATGATTGCATACAACCCTCAAGGTCTCCTTCACTTGCACATTGCAGAAGAAGTGTGGCTTTAATGTCAAAGGGAAAAGTTTGTCTTCTGGTTTGGATTACCTCTCTGAGAAACCCTCAATGGTTTGAGCAGTGCTGCACTAGAACAAAGGAGTCCAGGAACTAGGAAGTACTGCTCAAACTTCAAGAAACAGCCCTCTTTTAACCTAAATTAGATCTTTTATGCCCCCACCTTGATATTACTTGTAACATTCCCCTCACTTACCTACACTGTGTCACTCCATGCTTTATGATTTACATCCTAGCAGCATCAGTCCCACATTAGGTCAAGAGTAACTTCTTCCAGCACTGCCACTTTGGGAAACATTGCACTTGAGAGTCAGTCTGACTAAAAGGCAGGGTGGGGAGCAGAGAGAGCGAAAGCAATTGCTCACCTTGCTTCTATCCCATGCAAGTATGATACACCTTTAACATTCTGTCACGGAAAGAGAAAGTTTACTTCCTTCTATTTTATACTGAGCGTATTTTAAATTCCAAAACTGTTTTACAACCATGAAATGTTAGAAGGCCTTATTGTCATATCCACTGACATTAATTATGGGTGCTGGTCCTGAATTTTCTCTTGAAGGGTCAGGGCAAGTGATGACGGGTATGGCTCTATCCCAGCACTGCAGTTAATGCCAGTGTGGACACAGCATAATCTACAAGTGTAGCTTATAGGAAATTTTATGGGCTGTGTTCTCAGTTCTGAAATAAAACTCGGTGGGCACTATTGTCAGTTTAGGAGAAACTTTTTGTGTGTGTGTGTCCTTATTACTTTAATAGCAATAGGTCAAATTCAGTGTCCAGCTGCTTAACAATGAGTGGAGCAGAACATGTGCACCCAGTTAGCATGGCATGCCCCCACCTGTGGGTGGGAGGGCCCATAACATGACAAAGCTCAAAGTTGGAAAAATGATGCCTCTTACAGGCCAGTTGATAAAGAACAAATCTGCACTGATACGTTTTGTAACTCTGCCTTTAATAAACTATTCACAATATAGAGATTTTGGTGTTAAATGTTTTCTTCTAACGCTGCCCTACAAGCTATTCACTCAGATGTTTGGGTGGAATTTTAGAATACTTCAGAAACTGCCTTATGCCGGGTTTGACATACCTAACTAGCTTCCCCTGTCTATACAAGTTTGCTAGCGGCTCTCAAGATACCACAGAGCCTTTCCTATCACCTGCTATGTGAATCTGGAACTGACCTTCAACTCTATTATGCAATAAACAGCGCCATTCCAATTGTCTTTGTTGAGTAGGCACTTATGACCCAGTAGTCTCCTCCATCAGATTCTAGGAGTTGGTTCTATAGCAGTTTGGTGGGAAGTATCCTGCTGGGGCCAGCTGCATGAGACTGACGCCTCATCCAGGCATAGACATTTATCACAAATACAAGGCTTTCCCCCTAAGCCAGACCTCTTACCCACATGGTTTTACACCACCCTTGAGTTGTTTCGCTTGGCTGGGATGTATCCTTGAACTCTGACAATGCTTCTTCCTTGCCTGGACAGAGGATAGGGAGGGAAGTGTCAGTGTGAAATAACCAGCCTAATGTAAAAAAAAAAGGGGGGGTGGGGGTTAAAATGCATATTTACAGCTCTGCATACTTTTGTCTCTAGCCATGGCCATTAGTGGACTTACAAATGCCTCTTTCCCTTCCCTCCCCCAATATACAGGGTCACTTTGAGAAAGCATTGGAGGGTTTTTGCTCATGCTTCTGAATGCTACAGGGTCCCATCCTGTCCACATGATGAATTGTATTTGTATATCACCAACTACCTTAGTCCATCTGAGTTAAAATATTTTATAAGAAGCTGCTGGGTGAGGCTATCCAAGTGTTTGTAGTAACATGGCAGCATGAGGCTGTTCAGACCAGTGCCTGGTTTTGCAAAGTGGGCTGGATGTAAGCTAGTAAGCTGAAGCATATGACAACATGGAGGTGGTTCTCATGTCTAGCAATTGGGTGTACAATTGAAAGGCTATAAATTTAGCTTGGTGGCAAGGGATAGTTTTGGAATGACCATTGTCACTGGAAGCCCAGCTTCAAATTACCTGGTGAACTGCAGCTCTCCCCGTGTCTTGAGATCGCCATACCCACACCCATAAAAGTACAGCTGGCACCATTGCTACCATCAGTTGACCACCTGATCATAAATATTTGCTAATGTATTTTAAAGTCAGTTATCATTTAGTCTGCTTTTTTCTTTTTAGTTTTATCAGTCTTTCATCAATTTACAACACACATATACACACGACTACCTAATCTTTCTTGTATATGATATTTCATAGATGCAGGGGCAGTTTAAAAATACTGAAAATGAATTATTGTACATCAAAGACAAATAAGAACTACCTTAAGCCTGGACCGGAATCAGGTTTACAGGCAAGTTTCTGCCCATTTTTTCCTCCCTTGCAATTCTTTCCTGTTCATTGCTTATTCTGTACCTTTCCTCCAGCCACCTCACTTCTGGGCTCAGTTTCCCTGCCTCCTTTCCTCAGCCACACAAAAATACTCTGTTTTTAGGGCCAATGCGAGGTTCTAATCCCAGCCAAACAACTAGCCCGTGTCTCAAAGAACTATAAACATCCTGACGGGTTGTGGGCCAAGCATATGGAACGTTCATAAACATTCCATGCCAACACAGCAACTTAGCCCTCTGGGCCCCACAGAGAACCAGCAGAGCCAATACTTATCTACCCACCTAGCATTTCTGTGCTCCAAACTGCTGCCCAGCTAACTGCTTTCTCCTCTGTGAAGTTTGTGATGCGTTTAATGCACCTCTAAAACCTTCTCTGGAAAAGTGGCTGGAGGTAATTGGAGCAGATAAAAGGCAGTGGTCCTCTCCTCAGTGCCATGTTTCTTTACGAAACAGCGCTTTCTTCACACATCTGTAATGTAGTTAGACCCACAAAATGTGCTGCTCATAGTGCAAGTCAGTATCTCTTGGTTAGGAATGGGACCTCTCATGCCCAAGTCAGGTCATTTGCCTTCCGGCATTATGTATCAGTAGAAAACTAAGGGCAAACAGGAATACAGTTGTAAGTACAGTGGTACCTCAGGTTAAGAACTTAATTCGTTCTGGAGGTCCATTCTTAACCTGAAGCACCACTTTAGCTAATGGGACCTCCCGCTGCGCCGCCAGAGCACAATTTCTGTTCTTATCCTGAAGCAAAGTTCTTAACCTGAAGCGTTATTTCTGGGTTAGCGGAGTATGTAACCTGAAGTGTATGTAACCTGAGGTACCACTGTACAGTACACACAAATATTCAAATTAACCAAGAATTACTTCCATAGATGAGAACTTAGAATGAAATATTTATTATCACAGAAATTTTAAAAAATATTCTTTTAACCACAATTCTGCTTCATCACAGTGCAGAAGGCCCTTACCATTTTCAAGATTCATATTTATACATACAAAGAAGCATTTCTGCACAATCTGTGTACATTCTTTATACCCAAATACCTTTACACCAAAGATGGATAGCATTTTGCCAAAGGTTCTGCTGCTGTGGTATAGATCTATTTGCATGGGTTGTGCATGTAAACACACTTTGCTTGCCAAGCTGTGCACTGGTGCAACAAAACAGGATTCATTCTGCATTAGTTGCAGGATCTGGTTCCTTTATTAGGAGAGTCAGGACTAAATAAACAGCCCAATATTTGGAACCCAAGATAGTTTAAATTATTTTGAGATTAAACAAGGTTCTGTTTCCATTTTTTAAAAAATCTGAAGCTTTTTGGATTCCTCATGAACAATAAAATGAAAGAGTTAAAATAAATAGTTCAAAAACAAGGTTGACAATAGCAGTATTACTGATAGAGACACATCTGGATAATTTTCTCCACCTAACCTGTGGAACTACCTAATGCATTTATGCTAGGGACATACTGTGGTGCTGGTTGTTCCATAACTAACAACCACATTCTTGCCCCAGTCTGGAGCCTTTCACCCCCAAAATGCATCATTGTTGAGCCAGTATGCTCTCAGAACAAACTTTCTTCCACAGCAGATACATACCCATCGTTATCACTACTGGGGTTAGGAAAGTATCAATGGGAGTTGGGTGGGAAGGGGAGAAGTGATGATTCCAGCAAGTTAAGTGTGGCTAGAGCAACAGGGCAAGGAACTGATGTTGGCTGGTGCCAACATCAGTTCCTTGCCCTGTTGCTCTAGCCTGCTTTTCCCTGTGGTGCTTGGGCACCTCCTGCTGGAACCAAGTGGCAGCTCATCTCCAACCAGTGCTAGAGAGCTCCCAGCCTCCATTTTCCATTACCTATATTATAAGAATTCTTGGGGGGGGGGTGTCTTCTAATTCTAATACAATCTGCTCTGCCTTTAGAAATGTGTCTGGAAGCTATGACAAACAGGATGGCCGGTTTTGGCTTTTGATACTTTGACGCCATCTGTTTTTAGATAGGTATGATGAATGGGTGGAGTGGGCAGAAATTGAGGTGGGTACAGATATCTGATGCAATTCCATATTCAATCAACAACAGTACTGCAGGAAAGGCCTGCTCAGTGGCACCAAAGAAAAGCTGGAAGAGGCTTTAGTCCTGGTGGGCATTGCTGGGGTGTATGCGTCCTGACACATTCATGCATACTGGATGCTGATGGCAAGTCTATATTAAAATATGACAAAATATGCTTCTGCAATTTGTAGGGATCACTGCTGTGCAAATTCCTAAACTTCTGATAGGGTGATCCTAAGATTTGCACAGTGCAGACTATTAGCATTTTTCATGCAAAAAAAAAAGAGAGTAAAAACCATCATGAAAGGCATACAATCTATGATTAGCATTTTGAACAAAGCAACACCCCTCCTCCCACCCACAAAAAGGAATCTTGCTAGGCCACAGCTGTGCTCTTAGGCGCGTCCTACCCAACTCCTACAGGACAAAGTTGCCAGGAGATAGAGTGCACACAGTACACTTCAGACACCTCTAGTATCTTGAATTGGTGCCTGCCATTTGGATTTGATGCACTTCTTTAAGAATACAAGGTGTGCAAAAATGTTCTGCTTAAGTGATGTATATTGCACATAAAATCTAGAAATCGTGTTGCAGAGATACAATATTCTCCAAAGAGTTAAAATAGTTCTACCTGTACAGTAAATACTAAATTTAAAAAACCCATATTACTCCCAAATTGAAGCACATAATACTGACAAAGTTTAAAATCAGATAATCTACATATAAATTACATTTGTAAATGTGTATAATTAAATACCATAAAATTTCAGAAGTCAGCCATGACGCTGAGAAGTTTCTTGTTTATACCACCACAAACACCATCCAAGAAAACAAAAAAATCTGCAGTTTTAGACAAAGCACTGGAAAGAGTTACAGCATTGCTGCTTAGAGAGGTAGTGCCAGCTCCGTCCAACCAGATCAGTGCTTTGCCGTGCCTCTTTTGTTATCTCTAAACTATGATGGAGCAATGTAGTAAAATGTAAAAAGACTATAAAATTTTACAAAAATAAATAGTTTCAAATGCTTTACAAAATGCAAGGCATTTTGCTGCCAAGCATCTTGAAGCTCCTTCAACAAAAGGGAAGAGGCCTGTAGTCCTTTAAATACTTTAAAAATATATTTGTGTTTACTGAGGTTGCAAATCCAAGTATGCAACTCCAGTGAATGTCAACAAAGCGTCTCATTTTATATTAAAAATAGAATCATTAGACTTTAGAAGATGTTTTCCCCTTATGGAAATTACTGTTATGCAAATTTTTCGGACAGATTAAAAATTGCACATTTAAAAAAGTGAGATTTGTGGGACTAGGGAAAGGTGCGAGACATATTTCTTGCATTTACCCTAGGATAAAAAAATTGCACAATTGGTTTAATAAATACTCCATTTTATATAACAGCTTGCCACTTTTTTTGGTTTATATATAAGTTTTGGAGAGGTTTTGAGAACCACTTAAGGATAATGTCTAACTACCATTCCAACGTAACACTTTGCAGTTCAATCCCTCTCTCTGTGGCTTTTACTTCAAACCAGCATTGGGTGGCAGCACAGGAAAAAGTATCTTTGGATTTTAAAAAAGTATCAAGACCCTACAAGAATCTCCATGATATGGTCCAAATCACTGAGATCACTTCTACATATTGGGATGTTGCTTGCTGAGGAGGAATTGCAAGAAGAGAAGGTTTTCAATATCTCTTCTGTGGGTGCCACAGGCGATGCTCTTGGAGGGGTTAGTGAGGGGCAGTCAAAGTCTGAATCGTACATCGAAGTGTCAATATCTTCAAAAATGTCATCGATAGCCAAGTCTTTCAAGTAGCTAGTTGAGCTTGAAATTTCGAAGGAACCAAATGCACATTCCACTCCCTTCAAGTCTTGTCTGTCATCTTCCAACCGAAAGCCTGAAGTTTCAGAAGTCTTATACTGATCATCTCCAGATCCAGCCAGGTATGAAGGTGGGCTTACGTCCTCCATGAAGTCCAAGTCTTTCAGAATAGATGAAATGGCAGATGACATGTCATTATCTGAAACCACCAGCAAGTTGTTTTCAATTGGGCCTTCCACAGGCCGTGGCTCATGACCGTTGGACTCCTGCTGATGAACGCCTGGGAAAATGTGTGATGGCATTCCAAACAAATCCAAGCCCAGGTAACTGGAAGGGCTGGTGCTGAAGCCACTGCACATATGAACGAACTGCTGGCTATTTTCTTGCCTCATCTCCTCCTGGATTTGCCTGACTGTGTTGGCGATAAGGACAGAGCGGTGCAGGTTTGGCTCTGCCAGCATCTTGTAAGTCTGTAGTTTGGTGAGGCACACATTGAGCACCAGCTGCCTCTTGAGTGGATATGGCAGGTTTCGGCTGGAATCGAAGGCACTTGACATACCTGCCATGTTCTCTTCATAATCACTCAGCTTGCGTTTCAGACCTCTTCCCAACATGAACCTGAAACAGAGCATAAACCAATGATAAAATTCCGGATCGGTATATCACAGTCAAGTATACAGCTGTAACAACACCCCTAGGTTTTATGTGATATATATGTGTGTGTGTGTGTGTGTGTGTGTGTCTATTTATCTATATATCTATATATATCTATAACCATGAAAGTCCATGGTATAGTAGTGTTTCCAGACATAAGCCAGACTTGTGTACAAGGGTGCTGTGGCAGATCTCTTCAGAGCTAACTGATCGCTGTATTTGGAGGTGGAAAGGAATCTACTCTAAACTGGCCAACAACTCTGGACAGGAGGCTGAAATGCAAGGATAGCTAGAGCTTGCCACAAGCATGAAGAAAAGCTGCTGACCTCAACTTCCCAAGAATCCTAGCTTTAATTTTGTAAACACAAGTTTTCTAGCCCTTACAGTTGCCAATATATGCTTGGAAGCATGTGGGCAATGTCTAGTGCAATTCTAGAAGCCCAAGTTAATGATTCTGATATCAGAGTGAGGGGCTTCAGTGGCCATGTTGCTCCTTAGTCCTCCCCAAAACAAGCAGAGTAAACACTACATATTAAATTAGGTAAATAAGAAAAACACTCATTTTCCTAATCTTCATGATTTTCACAGGTCAGAATTTTGATTTCCTTAATTTAGCATAATGTGGAGTTTTCAGTGGCAACATTCAGAGACTAAAGATTCTTTCCCAATTGCCCCCCCCCATCCCACAGTGCACAAAAAATGATTTAAACATTGAGTTTAGAAGATGGACTTTTAGTCTTGGCAAACAAAGAAAATAGCTCTCAGAGAAGCTGTTAGAGACTCACTACTCCGCTCCTGTTACAAACTCAACAGCTTCCCCATGGCTATAAACAACGTAATGTATTTCAAAGCAGCAGTGCTTTTGCTCAAAATTCCAGACAATGAGGTGCTTTGGAGACACTTTTTAAGCAGGACTCTTGGCTTATAAGAAGAAAGTCCTTCAGAATGAGGAAAGCTGAGTGGGAGGGAGAGAGGGATGATCTTGCCAAATCTTCCCAAATGAAGTCAGGCAGGAAACAGCAGTTCTTACAGCAATCGTAGATCAAAGTCCAGCAAGGGGTGTGCACACCAGCCATCCTTGCAACCAAATTCCTCAGTGTTTCTCCTTTGACAGCTGTTCCCACAGAACCCTTACATTGCCAAGTTTCAGTAGTAGTTTGAAGATCTGGCACAAGAGCTTTTTAAAATGAAAATGAGAGAAAAATAGCATGCGCAAGACTCTCTCTTTAAACAGTACAGTGGTACCTCGGGTTAAGTACTTAATTCGTTCTGGAGGTCCGTTCTTAACCTGAAACTGTTCTTAACCTGAAGCACCACTTTAGCTAATGGGACCTCCCGCTGCCGCTGCGCCGCCAGAGCACAATTTCTGTTCTTATCCTGAAGCAAAGTTATTTCTGGGTTAGCAGAGTTTGTAACCTGAAGCGTATGTAACCTAAAGTGTATGTAACCCGAGGTACCACTGTACTCTAATCAGGATCCCTTGCAATCTTTGGGATTTAGGAGGTTTGGGGCATGTAGCTGGGTAAAGAGGGTATCCCAAAACCTAACACAGAATTTGTACTTCATAATGGTAAAAACCTAAAGCATGATTCCTCAAGCCAACTTCCTTAGGACACTCTCAGTTTAAGTGCCGTACCACAAGAGAGCAGCAATTAAGGTTTTTCTACATAGAAAACACTTTTGTGAAAGAAATCTGCAATTCACATGCAGATCATTTTATGTCATGATCACACACTGGCATATTTGGATGTGGTTTTGCAGTACACAAGGCAAATGGCAAATTTGAGAAAGGTAGCTATGTTGCAACAAAACAACAAAGTGTGTTGTGGTGTGTTAAAAAAAAATTTGTTGAGACTCCAGAACTTTAGTCTATAAAAGCTTATGCCACACTGCACCATATAGTCTTCAAAGTGCCAAAAAACATTGCTTTCTGCAGCTGAAGATAATGGTTTGAATCCAGAAATGCTTTGCATAAGCAGAAAGGCACTTCCATTAGGCTGCACCACCAAATTCTCCTAATTTCCCCATCCTGCTACAGCCCCCTCAGGAGCATAGCTGTCAACTTTCCCTTTTTTTGGTGGGAAATTCCCTTATTTCAGCACCATTTCCCATTGCAAAAAAGGGAAAGTTGACAGCTACAGCCATTTCCCAATGCAAAAAAGGAAGGTTGACAGCTCTGCTCAGGAGTGGCTTTTCAAGGGGTGAAGGGGGCTGTAATGTGAGGGAGGCACCAGGAAACCTCCACTGCACTAGCTGAGTTCTGCTTCTCTACCACTAAATCCATACCAATGTGGGTTTCACAACACTTACTATCCCAAACCATCTGCCTGTAGGTTACGGTCATTTCTCACACAGAAGCACTTGGCCTTAGTGAGAGAGCACACTGAAGGCTAAGTTTACTGTGGCATGAAGTTTCATGGATAATCTCATCAACTGGTATGAAATATCATTTGATGTGTCAATATGTAAATGAGTAATTGGCAATCTTATTAATGCATCCCCTTTTCTAGATAGTGCTTAAAACTGCTTTAGAAATAGTAAGGTCTGAGTGGTGCTCAAGCCTCCCACAATTTGGTGCATTGGCTCAAGAAAAAGGATCATGTCCTTCCCTTGCTTGGTACTGGAGAGAATCCAGAAACACCAAAACAAATGAACTGGGCATTTGCACTGCTGCAGATAGATACTGGTGAAATCTGGGCTTTGCAAATCTGCTTTTGGTAGGCAACCATTTGGAGATCCTTCAATTGCTTCAACACACACACAGAAAGAGGTGGTGTTGGGGATGCATAAATTTGAGACTGAAAGGCAGATTAAGGCCGGAACTTCCCTTTCGTTTCAGTACTGGGTTCAGCCAACAGCTGCTCAGCTGGCAGTAGTGGTTGCCAGCTCCACACGGCAGTTCAGGCCAGGCAAATTTTCCAAACTGAAGACGACCATATGAAGGTTTTCCTATGACCGAGTGGACCCTTCTCCCTCCCTGAAATACATACAGTATTATATTCTGTTGCTCTCCTCTGCACAGATCTGTGCACTTCCCAACAATTGCAGAAATATGCAAAGGTAAGTAAGTACATGGATATTTGCACAACTTATTAAAATTACAAATTTTGAATTACTGTTTAGCCCAGCTTGGAAAATAGGTGGACCCATCCTCCCCAGACTGCAGCTCCAACAAGGTCTGAGGATGCTCAGATGCAGCACTGATCTACTGAGATGCTCCCCAATCTTTCCACAAAAGTGCCACCTCGTAAAACCTCACAAAATGCATGCCAATACCATGAATTATGACCAACTCAACTGCCTAATTGTCCCTTTTTGCAGCAGGCACAAGAAAAGAACCAGACGCACCTTGGAGACCACAGGACATGTATGTAGACTGGGGGGGCAGCAAGTGTACAAGATACACACAGGTCTGGTACAGACACAACAGGAGATTTAGGGAGCATACATGGTAACCACAACTGTGTGAATTGGTTAATGCAGACATTTTCATGTGAGCAAGGCACTTATTAACAAATGGAAAGGTTGTTAAGTGAAAAACTTCAGGTAGGATCCCCCTAACAAGTCCTTTCAGTGCAAACCCTGTATGAGAGCTTCTGCTTGCACAATGGGGTTCCCTCCCCCCCCCCACATGGCCTCCAAAATTGGCCCAGCAGGGTGGCAGAAGAACCCCTGGAAGAAAAGGAAACATTCTGACTGGCAAGCTGCAGTACTTGCACTGATGGCAGCTTGGTATTGGAAGTCCATCATTTGACAGCTAAAGCGCCACTTGTGAACAGGAGCTCAAGAGAGCCAGTGAATGTTGTCAGGACTGGAAACATTCTAAACCACTGGAAGTGTTAATCTTAAGCCCCTCACTCTGGAGTGGCAGCAATGCAATTCCTGAGCCACCATCTTGAAGGGAGACAGACACCTGACACAGGCACCAACTGTTGCAGAGAAACAGCTGCCTCTCCCAACACATGAAGCAAAGACAAAGACGACTCTTTATGCAAAAGTAACCACTTAAAGCAAAAGCTCTTCATTACCATTTTTTAAGGGCCTTATTCTCTTGTTTTCATGCAGCACTTCATCAAGAACCATTGCTCCTAAACTGCTTCCTTGCTCTATTTTCCAGGCACAATTGTAGCTGATCACAGGTGTTTACTTTGGTCATTCAGCTCTCAGCTGATCAGTTAAGGAAAGTAAGCAACCACTTCCAAAACCAACATCTTGCAAGACTTCAATAAAGGAAGAGGGACTGGAGAGAATCAGCTTCACTTGCCTGTGGCTCTGTTCAAAGCCAATTCTTGGCTGGAAAAGCAAATTGCTGTTTCTGAACTTTGGATACAAACTGAAATGAAAAGCCTGCCATGTTCAGCACAACGGGGGACTCAGTTTCCTTGCTTTCTCTTGTTACTACAAGACATTACAAACTTCCTCTGACTATTAGAATTCACCCCAAAAAGCAGCCAGTAACTGGATAAAGTAAGCTTGTTACTTTGTAAGTAATATGTATGCAACTCTACTAAACTATACAGCTTTGGCAAACCAGGAGATCAACACCAGTAACTTCCAGGTTAGTTATTTTGTTTGTATGAATAGACATTTCAAATTATTTTCAAATTCCCAAAGTATTTACAAGCAATTGTTTGTAACAGTCAGACAGAGCTACCCAATGTCTTATTTCAGAAATTTATTATTCATTTTAATTATATTTTCCCCACATTTAAAATCCAAATAATCAACTTGACAAAGAAATAGCACCACAGTCTAAGGCATGGGTAGGCAAACTAAGGCCATTATTTCCTGGTTCGGCGCGTTTGTGACCCGTGTTGTACGCATCCTGAAGCATTTGTAAGAAGAGGTACGACTGTAGTTCTGGACAAAGATAGCCATCAATGTTCCGTCCACTCATGTTGCTGCAACCAAGCATAACTTAACCACAACAATTCTGTAGGTCAGAATTCTCGCCATATTAGCCATAGAATGAGACTGAAATATTTGCTTAAAATAGCTTAGGAAAATTCTGGTTGAAGCTTACTCTCTAGCTCCAACACTCACCTTCTTCAGAATTTCTAAAGAAGCCTGCATGGATCAGACACATTTCAGTATTAAAGGATGAATAAGTGCATACTACTGGATAGGCTAGTTTGTGGCTCAACCATAATTTTCTTCTATTAAAAAAATGTAGTTGCAGGTTTAAGAACGTCACCCACATTACTGGTTTGGAAAAACTATGACTGGCACTAAATGTAGCAGCAATAGAAGAGGAGTTTGGATTTGATATCCCGCTTTTCACTACCCGAAGGAGTCTCAAAGCGGCTAACATTCTCCTTTCCCTTCCTCCCCCACAACAAACACTCTGTGAGGTGAGTGGGGCTGAGAGACTTCAGAGAAGTGTGACTAGCCCAAGGTCACCCAGCAGCTGCATGTGGAGGAGTGGAGACACGAACCCGGTTCCCCAGATTACAAGTCTACCGCTCTTAACCACTACACCACACTGGCTCTCAATAAGCATTTAGGTTTCCTTATCCTGGCCTATGGTGCAGGGATACAATCAAAACACAAAATACCATTTCTATGCTTTGTCCCTTTCAATATGCTGTGCTCAGAAGTTGTTTACAAGATCTTGAGTTCAACAGGAAACAGCCCATCTGAAGCAGTAGATGCAGAAGATTTATTTCAAGTTACAGGCCAACAATTAACAAGTCCTGCATATGCAGGGAGGATGTTTTCCTTGAAGCCTTAGGAGAACATTTAATACTAAGAACTACAGTACTTTTATGCCATCAAGCTCAGACCCGACACTTATTGGGATCCTACTGAAATGAGAGACAAAAGGTTATTTCTGAATGAGACTTTTAAAAACAAACCAGTGTCTCTGGAACAACTATGGGTGAGTCCTAGAGGTCTTGGAATAGGATGGTTGCATCTTCTATCAGGTTCTCCACCTTTTGAATGGGCCTCACATACATGCCCAGGCCACTCAGCCCCTTGCAAGTGGTGAGGAATAATTTTAACTATTGGCTCAAATGGAAAGGGAATGGTGGTGGAAGTATGGTGAGTTGGTGAATATCACAACTGGACCTCTGATTAGTTTAAAAAAATGATTTGGCAAAGACTTTAGCAGTGTGGTAGATGACAGCAAACGGTTAGCTCTATGGACAAATAGAGGCTCACCCAAACAGGAACTGTGCCAGGGAAGATACTCACATGTTGTCCACACTCTGCAACAGCCAATGAGCTCACAGTAGCAAGGAAAGGCCCTGAAAAAACACCCCTACTTCACAACACACAAAATGATTCCATAGTACGCCCAGTGCAAAGTTACCAATGACCCTGATTTTCCCCAGGCTATTGAGTCTTAATAAAGGTATTTGGGGTATTTGTGGAGTGTTACGATATATGTAACTTTGGTGCTGCACTGAGTTTTGCCATGGCTGTTTTATTTCATGCTGCAATAGTTTTAATTATCTTGTTTTGTATTTAAGTCACTCGGAAAACCTACTATTGGGCAGTACATAAACAGTGCCAGTCCCAAGGATGTCCACAGATACTGGCACAATACACATGCACAGAGGAAAAGAAGGTACATAGTTCGCTGATAGGGAGCTCTGAATTGAAGACAACTGAGAGACACACCCATGGAAGAAAACACCCTTTGCCTAGCCATCAAAAAGGACACTGGACACACAAGTACAGCCATAGACACAGAAGGCAGCAACTTCCAGTGTTTCAAGCACACTGTCCTAACCACTCAGCCATAACAGCAGACTGCCTCATACACTCTGACAGCAGCACTCATTCCATTTGTGTGCCTCTTGTAGTCCAGACTACTCGAGTCAGCCCCTGAAAGCCCATGAAATGCTCACACCCATGAGTCATGTTCTAAGGTCAGCTGAAGCACAATCATACTAGGAAAGGCAAAGTGATCCCTATCTCCTACTCACTAGCAACAAAAAACGCCACTCATCACCAAGTCATAGCTTTTATTGAATAGCATCCGGAATAGACGAGATCCTGAACAAGAAAAAAATCAAGCGTAGGGGGGTCAATCCAGTAGGGCTCCTGGGTCTTGGAAACTGGCTCAACAGACAGTTAGGGTAGGAAATACACTGTTGCTTATGGCACCAGCTCCAAGGTAGAAGCTTCTTCACTTGTTGCTTAACTGTATGTCAGCTTACAGGGATGCAGGAGCCTCTCCGGGGCAAGTAGATTGTAACAACCTTACAGAGGGAAAACCAGGAGTCTGGTCATTGCTGTTGCTCATAAGATGGATGTCTCTAATGGCCTGCAAACAGCAGGGAGCAGGATGGATCCTGTACGTGGGAGACTGTCCTGTGGAAAGTAAGAGAAGACACAGAAAGCAATAAGGAAAAGTCAGCAATTGGAGCACATAGTTCCTGAATGTGTGTGCAGTACTTGTGAATATACATACCCATTTAGAATGGCGGTGAAACTCAGTGTCTATAGGGACAACTTGATTTACTCCATGCAGCTGAGCTGTGATCCTGCAAGACAAGAGTGCTCATAAGTATTTGACCAATAATAGTAATAGCTAAAGTGCAGTGCCTTGCCTTTGTCAATAGATAACTTGTGTGTGGCAATGAGTACCACCCTGTCTATTGGGGAAACGGCTCCCCACTGTTGTGAGGGACACATTAGAAAAATACAGCTTAGACAAGACATAGTATTCCCATATTGCAAAGTGTGTGGGCATAGGTGACAGTTTAAGTAAAGACAATGTAGCATGGTTTCCCCTTTCCTTTGCTTACCTGTGTTGTGTTCTCTATCCTGGTATTCCCAGTTGGAGTGGAATGACAATTGCTGCTGCAGTGTTTACATGTGAAGTCCCATGGCAAGGTACCTGTAGGGGTTCTAGACAGAAATATTACTGCAACATGCTCAAGCTCCACTAAGTGTTCTCCAGGCAGGCTGCTTTTTGTGAATGGCTCCCATTTTGTTTAAAGTGTCCCTTCCAAAGCGTACACAACATGGGGCTGGAGAGATATAGGCCCCATGCTCTAATATCCAAGTTGTAGGAGAGCGAGAAAAATTATCAGGGATGATTCACACCCCAGCCAGCACCTCTTTAATCTTCTACGCTCGGGCAGGAGATATAGAAGTATAATCAGTCGTACCAACAGGCTAAAAAAGAGTTTCTATCCGTGGGCTATTAGGCTGCTGAATGGAAAATAATAATGGAAAATAATATAGTGCAACTGACTTTCGGGGTTGGTATGTTGTGCAACAAGCACACAGAATGCAAAGAGACTGAGTGTTTGGGGGGGGGAGGCTCAGTTAATTTCATTGTACACAGGTTGTACATTGACAATAAAGGTATTATTGTGGGCTCCCCATACTGGTGTGCTGCAGTTGGGCACCAAGTTACACCATATTCTATGCTTGGTTGCAGCAACATGAGTGGGCGGAACACTGATGGCTATCTTTGTCCCCCACCAGTAGATGAGAAGGAGATCAATTGCTCCGGTTATGGTGGTGGTGTAAAGCCGAATGGTCTACAAAGGCGCAGTTGTGGTCTGAGTACAGGATACAGCATAGATACAAACTACTCCCCCAGCATTGCCTCTGCTCATTACTCCACTTTGTTTTGCCCATCCCACTACCATATGTTTACTGGCAGAACATTCTGTTGGTATTATCTGTCACTGCAGTGATATATTTCATGTCCTGCTACTGTAGCAGGGCTTCTGCCAAAATGTGTCATCCCACAGCCAGCATAACTGAGGTATAGAATTGTTCCTCAAACCAACCAAAATATATTTAACCAGTTGTTACAGGTTTTTTTAAAACACATTTGTCTAAAATGCTCCCAAGCCTTTAGGCAACACTACAATGGAATAAACAGCGCTGCTAGTGCTATGTAACCTTTTTTAAAAAAAGAAAAGAAAAAGAAAAGACTAGCAAGAATGAAGAGATCTGAAAATGTCTGAAGGAGAGCTTCTGTATCTTTATTGTGCCATAAAACTTAGCAATCATAATGGTACACAAGTAAAAGCTATTCAGGTAATGCTACAAATTGGGAAAAGCTGGTTATTAACCCTTGCTCTCTTACCTCTTGGTTTATAGTCACCCTGCTAGTTTCAGGGATAGCTTTCAGCCACTCCCCACCTTCTCCTGACTCACACTGGTGTTTGCAGGAATTAAAAAGTGTGGGGGGGAGAGTATTGTTCTGGGGCCATTAGCAGGAAAAGATAAGTTACTCTCCTAGTGAAAGAGTAGCTGGTTAAATTTCAACTTACGTTTATTGCAACATCTGAACTATCCTTTAGTTTGCAAAGACGGATCCCTTGTGATGTCAGACAATCCCAAGTAACTAGGTGCTTTTTTAAATATAAAAATATTAAAAAGAAATATTAAATCTTACCCTTAAAAATAAAAAAGTGAATTCAGGCCAGAATGTTCCAGATATGGTGTGAAGAGGGCTCATCCAAAGCAGTGGTCAAGCACAACTTTGATAACAGCTGAAGTAATCCTTTTTCAGTCAAGTGATCCAACTTCAAGAAAAAATTAGAGAAACATTTGGTTATGGTATTATGTAACAAATTATTAGCTGCAACGTCCCAATTATAATTTACTGCTTTATTGATTTTTGTAAGACTTGCATATACTCAGAGGCTGCTGCGCCACTGCGCCTCCCTTGTTCCGCATCTTCTTCCCCACAAAAGCTATCAAGTGAAGTGTATCTCCATCAACAGGGGTGATTCCATGTATCTTTCTGAGTCAAGGAACTGTAGTGGCTTCAAAGATGTGCACAGCTGCTATAGTACTGCATTAGGTTTTACACAACACAAGACTATGGCAGTTGCACAAGTTGCTCACTACTTTCTTCAAGTCTTAAAAGGCTACTGGCTGCACATGCACCCTCAGTAGCTCTGTCCTGTGTTTCACTATGGTAGCTGTGTGCACACTTGTACCACTCAGGTGAATGCTAGGAAACAAAGGCTATTGGCTCCAGGAGAAATCCACAAGCTTCCATTAGTATTCTGCTTCTAAAAACTGAAAGCTTCAACAGACAATTAAATTGTACTAGTAGTTTTCTACTCACCCATTCAAAAAGCACAGGAAACTGTGCTGGTCCCTTAGAAAAATCCATCAAAAGGCACAGTAGGGTAATACTTTTATTAGGACCAACTAAACTATCACCATTTTCAAGTTCTCCAAAACTCTCTTACAGGCTGGATGTCAAGCAAAATACAGGAGTGGGGGAGAGAGAAGAAGAAGAGTTTGGATTTGATAACCCGCTTTATCACTAACCGAAGGAGTCTCAAAGCGGCTAACATTCTCTTTTCCCTTCCTCCCCCACAACAAACACTCTGTGAGGTGAGTGGGGCTGAGAGACTTCAAAGAAGTGTGACTAGCCCAAGGTCACCCAGCAGCTGCATGTGGAGGAGCGAGTCTACCGCTCTTAACCACTACACCACACTGGCTCTCAAAAGACAGAAAAATGATGGACATGATGTTGATGCAGACTTTAGGTCTTCTGTCATGTCCAGCTCCCTCCCCTCTCCACTCCTCTTGTTATTTTGCTTATTATCCAGCCAACAATACTCAAAAGGCTGCTCACTACTATATGACACCAGCCTGATATTTTTTGAGACTGTTTTATACAAATACTTTCAGTAGTCAGTCCTAAACTGTGGACTCTTGTATTTTCTCTTTCCATAGGAGAGTGGAAATGACAGACCAAATGAAAATTGTACCAAGACCATACTTTGGTCTCAAAAAATTCTACAGACAGGCAGACAGACACAGAAAAGAAACATGGATGACTTCACATGAGGAAACCACCAAATGAGGAAACTGCAGAATCATTAGCTGCCAAGCCCCACACCACAATTTCCAGAAATCCTAAAATGGTATTGAATTTATAACAGCTAGCACTCAAGAAAATCCCCCTGTGCCACACTGAAGTACTTGGCACCAGATGGGTAAAAGGTGACCATGGCTTCCTGCACATGGATCCTCTGCAAATGGTATGAACAGCTGACCCCAAAATATTGTACACCATGTTATAAGAGCTGAATGGGCAAAGCTGACTGTATTTGCCTTGCTGAGCTACCCTCAAATCTATATTTTGAAGCTTATTTTACCGAGTTATGTTAATGTCAAAAGCCAGACCTATAAATGTCATGACTTGTGAATAGAAATGACTGATCATGTCTACTACTAGCAAAGCTGGTGAGAGACATAAATGATTAAGATCAGATCAAAGCCTAGCTCTTTATAGGAAATTCAGGAAGTCTCAAGACACATGGCACAGATATAAAGCTCTTTAGTGTTAGCTGCAATTAGAGTATTCTTTTAAAGCAAACATTAACGCAGTTATGTGTTCATAAATTCTGAAATAAGATACTAGAGCAGTGAGAGATTCTCCTCCCTTTGCATTTCATTTCCTCTAAGAATAAGACACAAGGGAGGCAGCCTCCACATAGTGTGCACAAAAAAGAAACCAGACAGAACTTCCTGGAAGCTGCTGCCTGAACCTCCCACAGTAGCAAGACAGGAGCTTGCAATAACATTTGTGTTCGCTGGATGGTGAAGTTCTCCCTTCAGTCTCCTTCTTTCTCCCTTCAGAGGCTATTTATAACAAAAAAGACCTCATCCCAATTCTGCTCCAAGCTGCCAAGCAGCTTCTCCAGAGAGCAACACTATACCTCAGCTATGTAGCCAAATAACAGCCCCCGCCCCAAATTCATTGCACTCTTTCACGCCTCCCCAGTTCCTAAGTGGGAGTAATACTCACTTCACAACTGTGTTAACAAGAAGCTTCTCTCTAAACATTTCACCCAGCACTATAAGGGCTCAGTGTTATCCTAGCACCTAGTTATACCCAGCTTAACAACTCAGCAATGTTAGAAAATCATTTTAAATTACTCACAAAACTGTTTTTGGCAACGAGAAATCCCTACACAGATAGCCAACTCCCCAACCCTGTCTTGAGCTATATGGTCCATATGACCTATTATTACCATAAAATGGTACTTCTGTTGTCACCTTCCAAAAGAATACTTCTTATTCCAAGCAGTCCTTGGAGACTCTCAAATCCTCTATCAATCTTACACTTTGGACATGTCTAATCCTGAGCTAGCCTGCTCTTTCTTGCATCCAATCACACATTTCTCCCCCTTCACACTGGATGCCTCCTCATACTAAGTGACATACTCAGTCAGCCCCCTCATATCCAAGCCTCTTCCTTAACTCAAGAGCCGTCCAAATGATAGCTCCCTTCCCAGGCTGGCTCACATGGAGTCAATATTCAGCCTCAGGCTGAATGAGTTGTAGATCTCTAGCCCTCCAAATTTAGGGGGGGGAGAGCACTCTGTTTTGAACAAGCACCACCCAAACTTTATCCTTCTGTCTATATCCAGCTCCTACCACAACAATTGCAATTTCACATAGTGTTTTCTTCTGTGCAGCACAATCCATACATGTCCTCCACAAACATAGGCATTAACTGGACCCAATAACCAATTCTTCCTTCTAGTCTACACTCAGCTTCTGTATGTCCCTCCCTTCAGCTCTAAGATTCTGCTCCAGTAAATGTCCTTTTTCCTGATTCTTGTGAGAACTGAAAAAATAACAGGGGTTCCTAAATGCTCCAACTCTGAATGTTTCAAGTTGGGCATTTCATCATTCCCAACCAGTCCCTTACTTACTAATTTACCGTAGCTTCCAATTAGCTCCCACACTCTGTGAACCTTCTAACTGATCACCTTTGTATGAAGCTTACTTGATAATTCAGACTCATTTCCCTCCACACTATCAACCATATGCCTAAAAATCTTTCACTCATACTACCTGTCCTGTACCCACATCCACTTTCCTTCCACAGCATAAACCAAATTGGTTACTTTTGTCCTACCAACCACACTAGCTAGTCTGTAACTTCTTGCCACCTGTTTAAAACTGAGGCCAATCATTCCCCACCAATTCAGACAAAAAAATAATAACCAACCAACCAATACTGCTTTTGGCCACAGTGACCAACCCCACATCGCTATGCCTATTAGATTTGCTCAATGACTACACTCAGCCAGCCTGATCCAAGCCAGGCAGCTGCCAAACCTAATTTCTTAAAACTAGGTGCCAGTTGCTCACCCAATTCTCCTCTTCAACATACTCCTTCATTCACAGACAGCTCCCCTGCCACCATCCAGTTTCTACTTCTCAGAGTGAACTTCCCACCACCCTCAAGCCTTACATGAAATTATTCCAGTGATTCCTCTTCCATGCATCTCTTCTTTCTCCTTATCCCCAGCTCATTCCCAAGATCAGGTCAGTTACCATAAACATCAACCACTCCATATACCCCCCACAACCCATTCCAAACTTTGTCTCCCAAATTCTTAAGAACATTCATTCATCGCCATTTATATTTTGCCATTCTGCCAAAGAGCTCAATGTGGCATATGTGATTCCCATTCCCATTTTATCCTCACTACAAACTTGTGAGGTTTTTTTTTAGTTTGAGAGAGTGACTGACCCCAGATGATCCTGTGATGTTCACTATTGAACAGAGATTTGAATCTGGCTTCTACTCTGGCTCTTTAGCCACTATACCACACTGGCACTCTTACATAACCCATCTAGACTCTTCCTTCCTTCCAGAACAATAACAACAGACCCTACTCTGGTTCTCCTAAATTCCTCCCTTCTCCATACACAATTACCGGTACCTTATTTTCAATGACCACCACCCCAAACCCATGACCTCTGTTCAGCAGCACAATATTGTGCTATCACTCTCAGCACCACTCACAAATTCTAATCAATTTACTTCTAACACTTTGCTCAAAACTGAACCAATTCAATCCCCAGCCAAGCACCTATTATCCCCTCCTCAGATCATCTCTCTGAACATATGTAACAGCATTAACCACCACATAGTATTGTATGAACTGGCAGTACAGAAATACTTTTATAAGTAAATAAAATGAAAGCCCATCTTTTTTTCTCAGAAATTTTCATCTCAGCCCTTTCCAGCACCTTATTCAGCTAGCTCAAATACAGAATCTCCCCATACCCAGGTATTACCCTGTCTCTAAGTGAACAAGTTTTTCAACTCTTGATTTCTCTTTTCCACCATAATCCCCTACCCAATGCCCTACCTCCCCCCATCCCCTTCTTACTGATCTATAACGTTCACCTCCCCCCCCATACAGTCTCATGTCTCAGGAGCACCAGCCACCCACCCACCCCACCACAAACAGGGAATCTGCTAAAAGCAACCTCTCCCCCTCCCAATTATTCAGGTATTAACGTGAGTCAGCTCCCAACACCTCTCCTCCTCCCACTTGCTCCTGATATTCCCCAATATCACCCACCAGACAGGTCTCACAAGCAACATCTCCTCCCTTCTCCCCATTGCTCTCCTGCCATCCCATTCTCTATATACAGCACTCCTGCACCACTAATAGCCCAAACCTATGCACTGGTGCAGCTACAGTTGGCCGTATTCAGAAAGACTCATCGACAAGCCAGGAGGCATAAGCCTGCAGCCCCTCATCTTCTCTGCTAGCCCCACAACTCCTCAGTTCACATCTCACCACGAACCTGATTTCCCCACCCATCTAGTTACACACACCCTGAGCCCCAGCCTGCACCCCATCCTCCCCTCGGGCACCCTAACGACCAGATTCCTTCTACTCCACTTGCATCGCCCATCTCTTCCCTTCGCCCCCCCCCGCCAAAAAACCCTAAACATTAACCGCCCTATCGATTTATAACCCGAAGCCCCAGTCATCTACCTCCCCCAAACCCAAAAACTCTTCTTTCTTCCGCCACTTCCTACCAGATCCTCCTCCCCCATCCCCAATATGTGTCCTGCTTCCCTCCACACCCCAGCCTCACACTTGGGGGGTGTATTTGTGTGTGTGCAGCTGCCACCTTCCCCCACCCAACCCGCGACCCTTTCATTCCCCTACGTAGATCCTACGCACTCACCCAAAATCCCCCTCTCCTACCCACCCCCAGCCCCAATCCAGCCCTCTATGTTAGCCCCAGTCAGGAGGCTTCGCCCCCACCTCAGCGAAAGAAAAACCCACCCCAGAATTGCCCCCTCTTTCCGGAGAGCCTTTCCCCTGGCTCCTTTTTTAAACCCCCCCCCATATATACATATATACCCCCCCCAAATATATATATCCCCCCTCCGGATCCCCCGCCGCTCCCTCCTCAGGCCGGCCGCCTTCACCCTCCCTCTCTCCTTCCCCCCCCCGTGCCCTCCTAATGCCACCGCTTCCCCCTCAGCCGCAGCAGCCTCGCTCACCTGCTGGGGCTCCTGAAGGAGGGCGGAGGCCAGGACCGGGACCCTCCACCCCCGGCCGCTCTCCCTCAGCTGGGGGCACCGCGCCGCCGGCTCCCGAGCCAGCCAGCCAGCCAGCCAGGCTTCCCTCAGAGGGGCTGGCGACGGGCAACTGCTTGCGCGCTGGGAGGGGGAAAGGCGGAGGAGGAGGAGGAGGCGGCAGAGAGCGCCACCCACCTGCCTGCCCTCCTCCACGGCCGCCGCCGCCGGATCTCGGCGACGACAACAAGAGCAGTGGCTCCTCCTCCACCTCCACCACCACCTCCACGGCCGTTGCTACAGAACACGGACGCGCCTGCGCGAGCGCCTTCAACCGCCACCGCTGCACCTCTCCTTTCGCCCATTGGCCAGCCACGCCCCACCCTGCCCGGCAACCGATTTCTGACTCGCTGCCGGGCTCGCGGGGGTTCGCTTCGTCCGGCTGGCCAATGAGGAATCAAGCCCCAGCCAAAGAGGGCGGAGCTCCCGTCGGGGCTGCTGTCCAATGAGGTGCTGGTTCGCAGCTTCCTTCCTTCCTTTCTTTCTCCGTTCTTTCGCCGCCCACTTTTTGGAACTCTGCAAAGAGGCTTTTCTCGTGCTATGTGTGTCCGCGAGGGCAGCTGGTGCTGGCTGGATGCGCTTGGCGCGCGTGGCAGGGCTGCCGTTCTAGTGGGAAGCGAACCCTCATTCATTTGAGACTTGCTTCTAAATGACTTGGCGGGACTTGCGCGCGTTTCCTGGGAAGTTAAGCCCTTGCAAGGTGAATCTGATCCGTGTCCGAGTAACCGTGCAAAGGGCGGCGGGCGGATTTGTTCCAAGGCTTATTAAATGATGTTTGCTGGCTGCCGAGTAACTGTTGCCCGCAAGGTAGCAGGCGGGGAATGCACGCGTGCCTGCTTCCTCGGAATACCCCGGTTTAATTCAGTGGGTTTCATTTCCAAGGACTTCCTTTTTTGCAGCTGAAAAACATAGATATGGGGTGATAATGTAGACCACAAACCTTCTGCGAAACAAGATTACAAGTTTACTAGAAAGGATGAAAAGGCAGTTCATAAAAAGGGGGGGGCGAGGTTTTACCTAAGAATGGTAACAAACCCACAGAACATTCCCAATGGAGCAGAAGAACAAATTAAAATTCAATCCACTTTCCCTTTCTCCCTACAAACTCTAAATCTAATGACTTGCTTCCAATTAGCCTTGTCTGCCACCTTTCAGGGTGTCTGATTCCTGAGATCACACCTGATCTGAAAGCAAAAGCTTTTGAATCCCCAAAACTGAAGGAAGGGTTGTAGCCAAACTTGGCCCGCCAGCTGTTTTGGGACTACAATTCCCATCCCTGACCACTGGTCCTGTAGCTAGGGATGATGGGAGTTGTAGTCCCAAAACAGCTGGAGGCCCAAGTTTGGCCATCACTGTAACCCTGCCCACAACAAGGATTCCCCATCTCTGGTGTAAGGCCTTTCCTTGGGACCTGTGCATTAGTTGGGTAGGTGGGCAAAGGAAGAGAAAAAGGAATTCATATACCTGTAGGTTAATGTGCAATATGTGGTTTAGGCTGCAATCCCATCAGCCTCAGTCAGCACCAAATTGATAAAAACTGTCATGTAATAATCGACTATGTCAGGAAAACCCTTAGGTCCCATGATTTTTCTGGTCAAGAAATACATTTTTCAAAGATAATTTTTGATTGAACTTAAGAAATAAATATATTTGCTCCCTTCAGATACTTGGAATACAAACTTATTAAGCATATGTAATGCACTATTAAGAGGCTGGGTGTCAGGGGTATATTTTGATGAATGCATTGTAAACTCCAGAATGCATATAAAATAATAGATCCATCATTATACCCCTGTATCTTTTAAAACGACCATACCAACTCTCTGTATTAAGAACTTACTCCAAATCAATACTATTTTATTCTCCTGCAAGTGAATAATATTCACACTGTCCACTTTACAACATGGCAGGAAGCACCTATCTTCTGCTGGACAGATAAGAGAACATTGGTAGTCTTGTAACTCAAAAGAGTATCATTCTTAATTAGCTCAGCTGACCTTCTGCCATCCTCCCTTTGATCTGTAGACCTGGGGCAAAAGAATTGAAAACCCAGAGATCCAAATACACCCAGGAAAGCATTCAGGAAGCATGCTGCCTAACACTAGAGGGAGTGAGGACATTTAATAAAATATAAAAAGTAGCATAGGCACACCAAATGCCTTCCTAAAAAAAGTTTGACAGCTCACCTAATAGCATGTGCAATAGGTCTCCCTGGGGAGGGTGTTCCAGAACTGTGGTGGCACCACCAATAAAGTCCAGTGCTCAGCACCTGCCCAGCACATTACCAGTTGATATGGGGACAAATAACAACATACATATATGCTGATTATTTGGGCGGTAAGTTGTACTCACAGACAGCTTGGGCCTGCTCTGGGCTCCCTCATCTGCTCAATCCCCACAAACTGTTGGGCAGCAAATTTGTCTGTAGTAGATTTATGATTTTTGCATAGGTGTATGAGAGCGGTTTCCTGCACATTTATTTCAACTCCTTTTCAGTATGCATGAAGTCGGCAGACAGCTTCTTTTCTGACAAAGTTATTGCCCAGCTGTGGCACAGGAAACATTCATGCATTGGCTGCCAGTCCATCCCCTTACCCAAATGTTGGGTATGGTAAGTGAGTATTCCATGTGTTTCTTAGGGCTTCTTTCCCTAGGCTTTCTATTGCAAGAACGACTGCAATATGCCCCCCCCCCACCGCCTCAAGCTGTGTCCTACCATTTACTAGAACCTTTGACGTGCCAGGACAGCTGCCAAGAGATCAAACGTCATGAGCGACCACATTAGCAAATTTTCTGTTAATCTTTTACTTTTGGGAAGAACAGCACTGCAATTCTCTCTCGGTGCCAGCTCTAAGAAGAAGAAGAAGAGTTTGGATTTGATATCCTGCTTTATCACTAACCTGAAGGAGTCTCAAAGCGGCTAACATTCTCCTTTCCCTTCCTCCCCCACAACAAACACTCTGTGAGGTGAGTGGGGCTGAGAGACTTCAAAGAAGTGTGACTAGCCCAAGGTCACCCAGCAGCTGCATGTGGAGGAGCGGGGAAGCGAACCCGGTTCACCAGATTACGAGCCTATCGCTCTTAACCACTGCACCACACTGGCATTAAATCAGAACCAGAAGGAATATACAGTAGACCCTGCTTTTCTTTGGGGACACCAAATCAACTTTCAATGAAATGAATTAAAAGGCAATCAACATATTTTTAAACAACTCAATTTATTTTGCATTGCAAGAATAAGCAATACGACAATCTTTGATCATCTTTCTCAGATACAAAAGAAAAAGTCTTAGCATGCAAACCATTTCAAATAATCTTGATAACTGTGATGTTAAGTCTCTTTAAAGTTTCAATTCCAGGCACATCAAAATCTGACTTTGTGTAACTTTCCCTTTGCAAATTTTGTCACCGATTCCTTCAGGTCAAGCATTGATGCTTGGTCATGTTCAACTTGCCTCTTTTGCAACATAATTGAGCGTAAGTTTTTATAAGTTTGAGCTTTGAGAAACGGCATTCGCCACTTGTCACTGACCCCGGAATATGAGAAGGATCCTTAGAGCAACGGAAACATTAGGCAAATTATCCAGGAGTTTATAATAATAATAATAATAATAATAATAATAATAATAATAATAATAATAATTTATTATTTGTACCCCGCCCATCTGGCTGGGTCTCCCCAGCCACTCTGGGCGGCTTCCATCAAACATTAAAATACATTTAAAATATCACAGTTTAAAAACTTCCCTAAACAGGGCTGCCTTTCAGGTATTTTCTGAATGTCAGGTAGTTGTTTATTCCCTTGACTTCTGATGGGAGGGCGTTCCACAGGGCGGGCGCCACTACCGAGAAGGCCCTCTGCCTGGTTCCCTGTAGTTTTGCTTCTCGCAGTGAGGGAACCGACAGAAGGCCCTCGGCGCTGGATCTCAGTGTCCGGGCTGAATGATGGGGGTGGAGACGCTCCTTCAGGTATACAGGACCGAGGCCGTTTAGGGCTTTAAAGGGTTTTTGTTGTCATATGAAGAGAAGTGTACTCCTTGTGACAGCATAGACTTTGGAAGTCTTCAAGCTATTGATATATATACCCAGAAAACAATTCTCATGTACGAATTACTCTGAAAATCGAAAATTCTTTCCAGTAGCACCTTAGAGACCAACTGAGTTTGTTCCTGGTATGAGCTTTCGTGTGCATGCACACTTCTTCAGAAGAAGTGTGCATGCACACGAAAGCTCATACCAGGAACAAACTCAGTTGGTCTCTAAGGTGCTACTGGAAAGAATTTTCGATTTTGTTTTGACTATGGCAGACCAACACGGCTACCCACCTGTAACTTACTCTGAAAATGATAAAATTCTTCAAAATATAAAAGTAGCGTGTTGTCAGAAATCCATCAGATATGACAAAAACTAATCTGTATAAAACTTTGCCTCCTTTAGTTCAGCATTGCACCCCTCTGAGGTCTGCACCATAGCTGGATGCCTCGTTGGCCTAATGGTAGCATTGGCCACAATACAACCACATGGGCGGCTGAGTAGGTTCAATAATGAGCCCTCGCCAGTGTTCGATTGCATTCAACTGGAGTTTTCCTCTGGTTCCGTTCAAGCCATCTCCCAGCTGGTGTCATTTCCCCTAAGCTCGGGTGTACCAAGGAGCTAAGCTTCCTTAACTAGGGAGAACACAGGAAGCTGCCTTATACAAAGTCAAAGCACTGGTCTATCCAGTTCAGTATTGTTTATGCTGATAGGCAGCAGTTCTCCCGGGCAGCAGCAGAGCATGTCTCCATGCCGCCCAGGTGGGGGTGTGTGTGCACACCCATGCCAGGGGTGAAGGACAAATGGAGCCCATCACACCTTCCTGGCCCCCACCTTTTTTTCATCAATCGCTTGTAGTCGAGTAAGATTGTCTTCCATGAACACAGTTTTAACAATGAGTCCGTAAGTGACTATGGAGACCAATTCTGGATCCATACGTCCTTCCACAGTGGGGACATAGGGTTCCGGGTAGGAGTTGATCACGGTGAGGGTTTGCCAAATGTGCCTTCATCTTAGCACGTTTCTCCCTTTCATCCCGAGTTCGAGTGTCTTCAAGAGTATTACATACATCCAAGAGTATTAAAAGAACTGTCAGAGGTGAATTCAGAACCACTGGCAGTAATCTTTGAGATTCCTGGAGAACAGGCGAAGCGCCAGCAGACTGGAGGAGGGCAAATGTTGTCCCTATTTTCAAAAAGGGGGAAAGAGAGGACCCAAACAATTACCGCCCAGTCAGCCTGACATCAATACCAGGAAAGATTCTAGAGCAGATCATTAAGCAAACGGTCTGTGAGCACCTAGAAAGGAACGCTGTGATAACTAAAAGTCAGCATGGGTTTCTGAAAAATAAGTCATGTCAGACTAACCTGATCTCATTTTTTGACAGAATTACAAGCCTGGTAGATGAAGGGAATGCTGTGGATATAGCCTATCTTGATTTCAGCAAGGCCTTTGACAAGGTGCCCCATGATATTCTTGTAAAGAAGCTGGTAAAATGTGGGCTAGACAATGCTACCATTCAGTGGATTTGTAACTGGCTGACTGACCGAACCCAAAGGGTGCTCATCAATGGCTCCTCTTCATCCTGGAGAGAAGTGACTAGTGGGGTGCCACAGGGTTCTGTCTTGGGCCCAGTCTTATTCAACATCTTCATCAATGACTTGGATGATGGGCTTGAGGGCATCCTGATCAAGTTTGCAGATGACACCAAATTGGGAGGGGTGGCTAATACCCCAGAGGACAGGATCACACTTCAAAATGACCTTAACAGATTAGAGAACTGGGCCAAAGCAAACAAGATGAATTTTAACAGGGAGAAATGTAAAGTACTACACTTGGGCAAAAAAATGAAAGGCACAAATACAGGATGGGTGACACCTGGCTTGAGAGCAGTACATGTGAAAAGGATCTAGGAGTCTTGGTAGACCACAAACTTGACATGAGTCAACAGTGTGATGCAGCAGCTAAAAAAGCCAATGCAATTCTGGGCTGCATCAATAGGAGTATAGCGTCTAGATCAAGGGAAGTAATAGTACCACTATATTCTGCTCTGGTCAGACCTCACCTGGAATACTGTGTCCAGTTCTGGGCACCACAGTTCAAGAAGGATACTGACAAGCTGGAACGTGTCCAGAAGAGGGCAACCAAAATGGTCAAAGGCCTGGAAACGATGCCTTATGAGGAACGGCTTAGGGAGCTGGGTATGTTTAGCCTGGAGAAGAGAAGGTTAAGGGGTGATATGATAGCCATGTTCAAATATATAAAAGGATGTCATATAGAGGAGGGTGAAAGGTTGTTTTCTGCTGCTCCAGAGAAGCGGACACGGGGCAATGGATTCAAACTACAAGAAAGAAGATTCCACCTAAACATTAGGAAGAACTTCCTGACAGTGAGAGCTGTTCGGCAGTGGAATTTGCTGCCAAGGAGTGTGGTGGAGTCTCCTTCTTTGGAGGTCTTTAAGCAGAGGCTTGACAGCCATCTGTCAGGAATGCTTTGATGGTGTTTCCTGCTTGGCAGGGGGTTGGACTGGATGGCCCTTGTGGTCTCTTCCAACTCTATGATTCTATGATTCAAAGCTCACGACACTTTTGGTAAAGACTGTTCTCCAATTGGAGCGCTCGCAGGCCACTGTTTCCTAGTTGTTGTTGTTTATACTACATTTTTTTTTTTTAGATTTGCCTGCCAGCCTCCACCACTGCTGGAGTGACACCAGTCCTGAGTGGCATGGCTGTTGCACTCTCTAGTTGGCACCCTCCCCGGATCCGAGCCTTGCAAGACAGTGCTGGGAGGGCAGTGTGGGAACGTGGCAGGCAGCCGTGCATGCTTGGGTCCCAGTCTTATGCGAGGCTACAATCGAAGGATGCATGGTTGCTCTGTCCCTCTCATGCCGCTCTCCCCACATGGTCTTGCAAAGTGATGCGTGGCTGGCTCGGGGAGGGTGGCGGGAGCTGTGCACCCCCCCAATGTGGCCAGGACTGTTGCCCCAGCAACCCTCTCATGCTACACCCCTGCTCCAGGTTTTCAGAGGGTGAGTCCTACCTAAAGATGGCAAGAATTGAACCTGGGACCCTTTGTATTAAAGGGGCTCCTCTGTTCCTTGTTCTAGGGTTGCCCCTCCTTGCAACCCTGCAGGGTAGTGGAGGTGGGGTTGCAGTATTGCACAAATCTACAAACTAATGCAATTTTACCACGGCCGTGTATGGCACTTGCCTCCCTTACACAATCAAAAGAGGCTGGCAAAAATGGTTATGCCTTTTTTTTTTTGAAAAAAATGTATGTGCACTTTTGAAATCGGTGGAGAATAAGTCAAGTCAATAATTAAACAATGCTGTGACTCAGAGTAAATCACTGCTAAGCAACAGTCGTTCCAGTTTTACGTACTCACAGGGAGCTGCTCATAATTAACCTTTTGTATTAAACACTCCTATGCACCACAGAGCTTTAAAGTCTAGTTCATATAGAAAACAAAAGTGCATTTCCCTTTGCTGTACCCATTGAAGGCTGCATAGGTGTCTTGTGCACGCGTGTTTTTGAACACCCCATACCAAAAACAAAATCATTTGTTTTCCATACCAAAAACTATAAAACAAAATCATTTTCTGTAAAGAGGGAGAACTTAAATAAATAACCGGGGGGGGTGTATAATCCCTCCTGCACTTTTAAATGGTGCAGTCTAATACAAAACCTTATTCCTTGGTTCTAGCCAGGGGTGCTGAGAAACTTAGCTACATGGTACATGCAGACTTTTGTAATAATGAGGTAACTGTTAGGTGGATTTGTAGCTGGTTGACTGACCGAACCCAAAGAATACTTGTTAATGATTCCTCGTTTTCCTGGGGAAAAGTGACAAGTGGGGTGCCGCGGGCTTTCCTGGGCCCGCTGTTGTTCAACGTCTTCATGAACGATTTGGATGAAGGAATTGAGGGGATGCTCATCAAATTTGCAGATGACACCAAACTGGGAGGGGTAGCTAATGCTGCAGAAGACAGAATCAGAATTCAAAATGACCTTAACAGATTGGAGAACTGGGCGCAAGCTAACAAAATGAATTTCAATTGGGACAAACAAATTACTGTAAGGTTCTGCACTTAGGCAGGAGTAACCAGCTGCAGAAATGTAAGATGCAGAACACCTGTCTTACTTGTAGTACATGTGAAAAGGATCTAGGGGTCTTAGTGGGCAACAGGTTTTGCAGTAGCAAAAAAAACTAATGCTCTTCTAAGCTGCGTCCACAGAAGTCTAGTGTCCAGGTCAAGGGAGGCAATAGTGCCGCTGTATTCAGTCTTGGTCAGACCACTTCTGGAGTTCTGTGTCCAATTCTGGGCACTACAATTTAAGGAGGATGTTGGCAAGCTGGGATGTGTGTAGAGGAGGGCAACCAAGAACCAAGATGATGGAAACGGTATGGAAACCAAGCCTTATGAGAATCAGTTGGAGCTGGGTATGTTTAGCCTGGAAAAGAGGAGACTGAGAAGAGATATGAGAGCCATCTTCAAATATATTAAGGGCTGTCACATAGAGGATGGAATTAGCTTGTTTTCTCCTGCTCTGGAGCGTAGGACTCGAAACAATGGCTTCAAGTTACAAGAAGGAGATTCCAACTAGACATACGGGAAAAAACTTTCTGACAATAAGAGCTGTTTGACAGTGGAAAGGTCTCCCTTGGGGGGGGGGTGGACTCTCCCTCCTGCCTGGGAGGTTTTTAAGCAGAGGTTGGGTGGTCATCTGTCATGGATGCTTTAGCTGAGATTCCTTCACTGCAGGGGGTTGGACTAGATGACCCTTAGGTCCCTTCCAACTCCCATCATTCTATGATTCTATGAAAAGCCCAGTGGCTTGCTTCTTTGCTGCATAAGTATCATGAAAGAGACAGCAACTTGGAGTAGAGCAGCACAGAGGAGTTGCTTCATCATTCTGTCAATCATTTCTCTGCTCCCAATCATCCTCAGAGCCACTCCCTGCTCCCTACCCCAGGTTGCAAACAAACATTTGGAAACCTGCAACGAAAGCCACCAGGGTGTGACCAGGGCGTTTTGCTGCTTGTGGCAGAGCAGCAAATAGTGTGCGGTCTCCCTCTCTGCCTCCCACCTGCTGTGCAAGTCGAGGTGCCTAGTGCAAAAGGCCAACCAAGTGAATTTGGTATTTGCGACAGATAAATCTCACAATTTTCTCTCACCCTTCTTTGGAAGGAACAGTTCAGCAACAGTAAGGACAGCTATCCATGCAAGAAACCACTATGTCACCAGCAGAGCCGTCTCATCCATTGAGGCTGGTGGCGCGGCGCACCAGGGCGCAACGGCCTGGAGGGCGCCTCCGCCCTCCAGCCCCGCTGGCAGCGCCTGCCGGCAGCGCCCTCTGACTGCCCAGCGGAGCAAGGGAGCTGGCCGGCCACGCCACGCCCTCTGGCTGCCCAGCAGAGCACAGGAGCGCGAGCCGGCCGGCCACCCGATGGAGCGCGAGCTGGCCAGCCGCGCCGCGCCCTTCGGCTGCGCGCGGGAGCGCGAGCCGGCCGCCCTCGCCTCCCGTCCCGGAAGCGCTGGAAGGGCGCGCAGAGCCCCGCGCCGCTCCAGCGCCACGCCCCTCATCCCCCGCTCGCCCACCCCCCTCCCAAGGGGCGGCAAGCGCGGGAGGGAGGCGGCGGAGAGGCGGCATGGCGGGGGCGCCAGAGGGATAGCCGCGCCAGGGCGGCAGATCCCCTTAAGACGGCTCTGGTCACCAGAGTCGTATATATTTTGATACACATTATATGAAACATCCCCTCTGATGAAGCCCAGGAGGGCGAAACAGGGTTACTATTCCGGAAAACCTTCGTCTGTGAACTGTGCAAGCTTTTGTTTGGACCACACAAACACAGAGACATACGTGGATAAGTCCATATCTGGGACTTTGTGATCGATATCGTACATTGGGACCTCTATTCATTTTGCTATTACGTTACTTTGCTGAACTTTGTTGATCTCTACATGTAGACTATGTCTGTGAAGAACTTTTGATACAGAGAGAAATATATTGCATGAATATTATTTTGTTACAGCCGGTTACGTCTTTGTGGTGTGTTTGTGAATGCTTCCACGTAACCTAGGTTTAATGTTGTTTTGTGATCAGCTGCAAGAGCTGTGTTTTTTATTCCAACTGACTAAATATGGCCAACTCCTCCTGGTAGCTGTCATCTTAAACAAGCATTCACACATAAAAGTGTTGTGCTCCCATGCATATGCCAAAATTCAAGTGAGAGCGAAAACTTAGATGAACAACTTGCAGGTCAACACATCTGGAAGCTCACAGTTCCCATTATCCCTGATCCGACACCTGTAGATTCCTCATCCCTGAGGTAGAATCAACAAGTAAAGGGAAATCTTGAGCAGGTGTCGAGAGAAAAGGCAGTGGCTAAAGTAAAGGTAGGGCTATGAGGGGGAATGGAAGGCACCTGCAATGCTGGAAATTGGCATTTTCAAACATACTATTATGGACCAACCAATTTAATCTGTTTGACATTCCTCAGTTGCACCCCTGTGGGAACATCTGTTTATGCCTGCATTGCAGGAGGTTGATTACAAGTTGATTACTTGCAATAAATGGTGATGAATTTTCCAGTTTAAGTTGACCCTTCAACTAGCACCCATGAAGCAATTTCCTGAGTCCAGTTCTTTAAGTACAAGTTACCAACAGGCACAGAATTTATCCAGATTGAAAAGAACCTACTAAGCAAAGTAGTCACTTCATATTCAACTTTAATATAAAAAGACATTAATCACTTTCAAATGCATTAGAAAGTTTCCCCTTACAAACTGCATGATCTGGCACAAAAACTGAGTTACAGAAATAGGCATCTACCTGCCAGGTCTGGAAAACATACACTGCCGTTTTCAAATCAGGTGCTTCAAAAGCACTTAAATTATTAAGGCTGCAATCATGAAACCACTTCCTTGAAAGCAGCCCCATTAACCTCAGGAGGGGCTACTTATGCAAAGTGGTTTCAAATTGCAACCTAAACTAAGACAAAGACATTTAGCTATACATACACAATGACAAGGATCTTTATGCTTTGAAAGAGTTGTTCGGGTTGTGCATGGTGCGCAGCCATATTGGCTTTGAGGGCTATGGTAATTCCCGTTGCAAAGATATTACAGCCCTTTGCTGGGAGATAAGGCGTCCAACATTTTGACATGTGTCTTTTGCATACAGTGTCACAGCTGCAGAAATCAAAATGAGTTTTAAAAAGCAACATTTCCATTGATCTATGCAAACAGATGCAAGGTAGCTAAAATTGCTTTGTCAGGTGGCAGATATACTCCTTTAACTGTTAAATGAAACTTTTTTCAAAATAAAGTACTCACAGCGCTTTCTATTTTCCCACAATGCAGTATTGTTTCCTGTATTACCAGTTTACCAAGGCAAAAGTTGGGCAATTGTATTGCAAAGATTATCACATATAACACACCCTCTCACTGGAAACCGATTCTAGGAGTTCAAGACAATTCATACGCACTCAAAACAATTTCATCTTTTTCTTCAATGTTAACCTGCTATGGTAACATCTGTTAATCATGACTCAGCTGAACGCATATTCACACTTGGCATGAGTGGAGCAAGTTAAGTTTGGAGAACACTCTTGAAAGGCCTCTGTAACAGTCTTGTAGTAATTAGTGCAAGGTGAAGGGGGTATTTCCCCCCCCCCCAACACAGAGAAGTAGGATGGTAAACTTCAGCCAAATAATTCACTTGATGACATAAACATATAAATACTTATAAATAAAACCCACATAATTTATGCTTGAAGGTAACAAAAACATGGCTTGAACTTAGGCATCAAGAGCTCCTGCAGCCTGATGAATGCTCCGCCTCTGATGTTCACATGTCAAAACTAACTTAACTCTTTACTCCAACCTTCTTCAACTTGGTGCCCTCCATATGTTTAGGACTGCAACTTCCATTAGCTCCAGCCAACATGGCTGTGCTGACTGGGGCTAATGGCAGTTAAAATCTAAAATGACTGGAAGTAAAAAAAATGTCTGGGGAGCACTAGATTGGAGAAAGCTGCTTTTCATAGTATTCCCAAGACTGAATGCCTTCAACTGCTCCTACCTTAAGAAGTCAGATATTTACACACTTCTGCTGAGCTGTGGAGAGAGGCCCACGGTATGGGAAAAAAAATCCCTTTTTCAAAGTGATTTAAAAAAATACAACTGCAAATATTTCAGGTTTTAAATAAGCAGTTGGCAGAAGATTTATAGCAAAAATATATCTTCAGAAAATAGCTGAAAGGTTCTGAATACTGATAAACATTTTTTTTCAAAACTATTAACTATTTAAAAACAGAAAAGAAAGAATGACAGAAAAAGCTAGCTAGGATAATGGGCACCGCTGCTTTTTTGGCTCTTCCAAGAGCTTATACGGCAAATAAATGTAGAGAAGTCTGTGAAGTATTTACTTGGGATAAAGGAGTGGGAAGGGTAAACCAAACCTTTGGTCCTCAGGCCAATTACTTCAAAACTAGTCCCACTAAAGTCATATGATTAAACCAGCAACAGCAAATGCAAAGGATTGGTGGAAGGTTCCCTGCCTAGATAAAATATGGGCTTCAACTTAAGCAGAGGCCTTACAGCCCACCTTTTGCATGCTGAGGACTGGAATCTATCTTGCACTTGCACCTTACAGGGGAGGATGAGATGGCTGAGGGAGGAGGAATCTTGCTACACCATTTTACGCTCCTTCTAAATACTAGAAGGAATTAGGAAAATGATCTGGTGTTGGAAGTGTTGGGCCCCAAGGAGGCAGCCTGAGGAATGTATGGGTGCAGGACAGAGAAATGGTGTGACTAACCTTGTGCACCCAGGAGTCTTTTGACATGAGAAGCCACGACTGAAACCCCAGGAAGTTCCCAGTGCAGTTTGTGGCATGGCATAGGGGTGTCACAAGGTTTCAAAATCAGCAGGCTGGCAACTGGTTGATGTGCCTAGAATACCTCCCTGAATTGTGGCTGCTGAAAATATGTAAAGTTCAAACACTACAAGTTGCAGGTTAACTTTATACATTAACACAACTTTGCAAAATGAAGTGCTTTGCATTTTTTTTTTTTTTTGGAAGATCATGTGCAGCTTTGAGAAGACAAACTATTTGGAAGTTTCACTACTCGGGATCTGGCTTCTTTAAAGGATGTCTCCTTCACTCTTTTTCTCAAGATTCAACAAGAATCTCCACAAAATGATCAAGCTCATTAAGGTCAGATTTACAGTTAGAGTTAGAATTTGTGGCAGCTTGAGGAAAAGTTTCAAGTACATCACAGTGTCCCATTTTTGTACTGCCCATCATTCCCGTTAATACTGTGTCTAGATTGTAATAGGAACTGTCGACTTCCGAAAAGAGATCTTCAACTGAATCAGGAGTTTTTGTTTCTAAGGTTTCAAATATTTGATCCAATGACTTGTGGAAGTTTCCTCTATTTTCTGGAGGGCTCTCCATATCCCACACATTACTCTGCAGGTTTCTGGGAGCTTGTAGTGGAGCAGGTCTTAAGATTTCTGAACTCTCTTCTGACTGTGCGTCTTCAAAGTCTTTTGAGAAGCCACTATAACCTTGAACAAGCTTTTCTTCAGCTTGCTCCTTCGAAGACCGACAGAGGATATCTGTTGAAACCAGCCGATCAAGAGAGGTTGGTCCTGTACTCTGTGCATTTATCATCTGCCAAGTTCCGTCTTGGGTCATTTCCTCTTGAATCTGCCGTACTGTATTGGCTATAAGTACTGAACGATACAGATTAGGTTCAACAAGCATGTGGCAGAGCTGAAGTTTAACCAAAGACATGTCTAGTAGTGACTGACGCTGCAGGTTATATGAAGGAATGGCTTTAAAACCAGCTAAAGTTCCTTCAATATCTTCCTCTCCATCAATACATTTCCTCTTCAGTCCACGTACAAACATTGTGTCCTGTTGAAAACAGAGCAAGATGCTATTAGATAACAAATCCAGAGCTTGTCTTCTGTTTTATATTTAAAATCAAACAGCTTTATTACAAAACTGAGATTAATAAGGCATTCCTTTAGTCTGTAACCTGGAAATTAAACTCAGCATTTGCCACAATCAAAGTAATATTAAAGGCACCCCAGGTGAAACCAGCTTTTGACAAGTGAATAATAATCTGCAGGTTCCTCTTATTAAATAAAACTTGAGTTAAAATCATTTTCAAATGTGATTTGCACACACCTAACATTTGATCAATACAGAATAGGTACTGTCTTAATGATAGCTTGTGCACAGCCACTCCATTCCAGGACAATTAACCTGGGACCAGTAAATAAATGTTCTGAATTATTTAGCCACAAGGTACGTTCAGACATCCTGGCACCAGAGAAGAGCATCTCTGCATGAGAGGGTGGCTAATACAGGCTGATTCTATGTTCCCTTTTCTTGGTATGGTAAGAATCAACATACAACATCACAATATTTACAATTCAGAATGAGAGGGGTTTTCTAAAGCAGTGTTTTTCAACCACTGTTCCACGGCACACTAGTGTGCCGCGAGATGTTGCCTGGTGTGCCGTGGGAAAAATTGAAAAATTCAAGAGAATTACTTTATATATAGTCAATATAGGCACAGAGTTAATTTTTTTAACATTTTCTAATGGTGGTGTGCCTCGTGATTTTTTTCATGAAACAAGTGTGCCTTTGCCCAAAAAAGGTTGAAAAACACTGTTCTAAAGATGCTAAAAAACCATAGGAGCCCTGTGAGTCTGCCTATGGAAAGTGCTACAGAGTACAGATACTACTGTTGAGAAAGGAAGATGGCCATAAGGAGCAGAGCTAAATCCATTTTGTCATATCCATTGGGGGGGACGGAAGAGATTCAAGTGCTCCCTAAGGGATCCTGGACTCCAAGCCAGGCATAGGTCAATGCCTAGAGTCTAGCCGTCAGACAATTATTTTTAAAGGAAGTCTGCAGTTGGCAGACCAACCAAAACTGGTGGTGCCATTTCAGCAACTAGATGCAGAACCAAGTCTATAAGCACCCTCAAGTTTCCAATCTGCTTTTTCAGGGGGAGCACGACTCTTCCTAGAAGTGGCAACATACCTATTTTCTTGATTTCTGTACTGCTCACCATCAAAATCTCCATAGCCTAGACTAAGCTTCATCTTATTAACCCTCATCCAGATAATCTTGGATTACATGACTGAGGTGTCGAAAAGCTCCTGTTGCTGTCTGCAATGCTGAAAATGTCGGGCAGATTTGCTAGGAAGATCAGTCTCAATCACATTTAGCACCATTTACTTGTGATTCAACACAAGCAAGATTTCAAACATATGAAATGGATAGACCATTGGTATAGCTCAGCATTCTGTACACTGATTGGTAGTGAGTCTCTAGTTTTTCTGACATGAATCTCTCTCTACCACAACTGGAGATGTTGGGACTTTCTGCATGCAAAGCATTACTGAGCTGTAGCCCCTTCCGTAGGAAACAAATATTTGTGTGAATGCTTTCGTCTTCCTGCTAGTTTGACAAGAAGCAAGACTGCAAGGAACAAGCTGCTCTCTGACCCACTTAGGAACTACAAACATCTCAGTCGGTAGAGCATGAGACTCTTAATCTCAGGGTTGTGGGTTCAAGACGCACATTGGGCAAAATAATCCTGCATTGGAGGACATTGGACTAATGACCCTTGTGGTCCCTTCCAACTCTACATTCTATGATTCTAATAAACAATGATTTTCTCTTCTTCTCTTTCAAACTCCTCCTGCAAACTCTAAATATCAATATGCTGCTACAAATAAATCAGTGTCCCTCTTGGCCTTGACTCTGGTGACTTGAAGTTGTGTCTTATGGTGGTTGTTCTGGCAGAAATCCACCATAGAAGGGAATGCTCATCACGGTGCCACAACAAAACTATTCTCACAATAGCTGAGTAGACATGTCCCCCAGACATTGGAGGTGAGGGAATATATCCAAAGCAAGGCTAGTTAAGTGTGTTCCAGATGAGTGCACCAAAAGACAAAGTTGGTGGCACAGAGCCTGTTCATTCCCAATTCTCAGGTCCACATGCTCAATTCAATCAGACTTCATGAACTAATCAAACCAGGGTTTGAGGGTATATCCGAAAAAGGCAAAATAATTTGGACAAATCAGTTTGCCCAATTCAACGGCAACTGCAAAACCATAGGGGGAATGGGAACTGGCACGCCTCAGGTTCAAGCAAGATGAAAGATCATAGAGCCAAAGATAATCACTACCTTTTTCTCAAAATCAACTTATCCCACATATCTGTTGGTTGCAATGAGGAAGATATGGACAGATTTCTGCAACCACATGGATCCAGGAACTACAGTATTCTGATTTTGTTTAGTAATATGCACCCTCCAATTCTACAGGAGAATTCTAGTGTCACCTCTACCGTACTCTTTTGCCTTCCCTTTTCCAGTGAAACAGAAAAAGATTTCCTTCCATGGAGATTAAATAGAAGAGAAAAACCAGGGCAAGTCAGAGCTGAGTGCCTTATGGCCACCCTGAATTCAGGGCTACTTCAAATATAAGACTACTAAAGTCAAGACACATATGGTGGCAGAGATTATCACAAGTAACTATTTAACCCATTAAATTCCCCTTTCATTAAGTCCCTGCACCTTGTGACTTGAGAGCACTTACTAAGTCTAGTAATGCTTACCAAACAAACTTTAGCCCGCAAGTTACTTACCAATAATTGTGTCTGATGCAGTCCTTCCTCTTCCCCCATATTACAGAGCAAGATTCCATACAGCAAGTGTTCTAGCACCACCTACCTGAGAGCAGCAGGTGAAAAAATAAATATGCATTCTGTCAGTTTGAAAGAAAATTCTCAGAAAATATGATAGAAACATTTTCAAAGCAAACTTATTTCCTCTCTTCCCATATGCAATCCCTCTCCCATTTGACAAAATAATGTGAAGTGAAAGCTAGGCTCGCAGAAAGTATGCAGTAAACCTCCCAAATCAGCCCCTGTAGTTATGGCTGATGAAACTTGAAACGTTTATGTAGCACTTCCAAGCATTCAAAGCATTTCACATATATTACAGTGTTGCAATCCTTGCAAACACCCAGCAAGATAGATCAGTATTGTTCCCACATTGTAGATGGGTGGTGGTGAAGGATAAAGCATTGGTGGTGGCCCACATTTGTCTAAGGGCAACTAGTGTTATTAATTAGGGATGTGATTTCAAAACGCTTGATTTGAATACATAGACTTCATGGGTAGGTGACCTTATAATTAGAAACTGTCAATTCACTCACGTTTGTCACACATAGCAATAGTAGGAGCTAGCAGCTAGTATCATTGTCAAAAGAGCTGGGACTTATTGTCCAGTACCTTCAACTCCAGCTATGGTATCCCAGGGTAAAGGAACACACTTCTACTGCAAATTTTAGTAAGATTTTCCATTTTTTAATGTTCTTGTTAGAACATATGAATGTGAAGCATTAATAGATTACATGGTAAAAATACAGCCTTTAATACAGTACTTTCAGTCCTGAATCTACTGCCATCAGTTTCACTGGGTGACCCCCTGCCCACTCACCAATATTGCCGAGATTGGAAACATGTTGTAAAAAGGTAAAGGACCCCTAACAGTTAAGTCCAGTCACGAATGACTCTGGGGTTGCGGCGCTCATCTCGCTTTACTGGCCGAGGGAGCCGTTAATAATAATTTATTATAATAATTTATAATAATTTATTATTTATACTCCGCCCATCTGGCTGTTTCTCCGCAGTTTTTCCAGGTCATGGCCAGCATGACTAAGCCGCTTCTGGCAAAACCAGAGCAGTGCACGGAAACGCTGTTTACCTTCCCACCGGAGCGGTACCTATTTATCTACTTGCACTTTTTGGCATGCTTTCAAACAGCTAGGTTGGCAGGAGCTGGGACTGAACAACGGGAGCTCACCCTGTCGTGGGGATTCAAAACGCTGACCTTCCGATTGGCAAGCCCTAGGCTCAGTGGTTTAGACCACAGCGTCCCTTGGAAATATGTTGTATGTCCTGACAATTGTTAATTACTTTCTCCCTCAATGGGGAATGAAAATCTACCATCTAGATGCAGCCAGCTAATTCCATTAGCTACTGCTCATGTATAGTGCATGGATCTCTGAAATCTGGAGTATGAACCAGTTACTTATCAGATTTTATTGTGCTTCAAAGATTATTTGCTTCTTTACACGCCAAGAAACCAGTCTCTTTACTCATCTGCATTCCTCTACCTTATTAATATTTATTGATGCTATTCTACAATTTCCCTTTTCCTGCAAAAATATATATAGTTGCTGTGGATCGAATCCAAGTAGATTACCAAAGTAGAAAATCCACAGTACTGTACTTTGAGATTGCATTAACATTCCAAATGTGTCCTGCATAAGATACCAATTCATTCAATAACTATAGGAGAGGTTTTAATTTAAAATGGCTCAGGTGATGTCACCATATTTAAATGTAACTGTGAAAGATATTTGAGGATTTATCTGTGATCTGCTACATGATATTTGATAAAATGCAAGATGGGCTGTGGGGGCCTGGACAACTAAGGTCTCTAGGACTTAATCACCATATACCTGTAAAAGCTAGAGACTAGTTTCTTTCAAGTTACTGCAGTAAGGAAAAATAGGTGGCACTGCAGTAAGTTGGATGGATAGGGTGGGATGCTGGTGTGAGATATAGAAATAAAAATCAGGAAACAATGCTTCTGTGTACAGGATGGTAAGGACAACTCTGTCCAATGTATGAGATGAGAAGGATTGGAGGATGACACAAGTGGCTAAGAAATTACTAGATTATGTAGGATGTGAGGATAACAGTTACCAAAGTGACGTGGCAAGGGCTGGTCCAGCTGGAAAACTATTTTAAGGTTTTAAAGATGAAGTTAAGCAGAAGCCATGCATAGGGCTGCCAAGATCAAGTTTCTGGGTGCTAGGGCAACTGAATGCCTAGAACTTTTTCTAGCCCTGAGTGAACTTATAATACAATGTGATAAGCAAGATACAAAAAATGGAGGCTTGTTGAAGCCTCTTGCAAAATTAAGTACAGGGACAATGTTTGGAAAGGCTAACATGTGGAGCTTTTCGGTTTAGAAAAAGACAACTAAGCTGAAATCATGCACTGTTTGGTGAAACCAAACAGAATCCCTCCCTTAATAAACCAAGGTTTTACTTAATAAAAGTTGATGTGTAGGAGATGTAGGAGACACAAAAAGTACTTCATGCAACATGGTTTTATTAAAGTCCCTGCCACAAAACATGGGTGATGCTCATTGGTTTAGGATGGCTATAGAAGGGGCTTAGACAAACTCATGAATACTTATCAATAGTTGGTTAGGATACAATATTAACCAATAGTTTACAGATAAGAGAACAAACCTAGCCTCCCCCAGGCTCACATATACCTCCTCATTCTGATTTGGAGTTTAGAAACTTTACATTTCATTTTGGATTAACCACAGCTTACTATTCTATCTGAACTGTGGCCAATCTTAACCATGGTTAGTGGAAACATGCCGACTTCAGCCCACAGCTTATTCAGCTAACTTGTTTTAATTAAACATAGTTAAAGTTAACCATTGTCAGGGTTCAGACTATACACTACTGTGGTTAATATAGATTAGAAGCAGAACAACCCAATTCCTTCCTCACTGTTGCCCCAGAGGAGAGGTACAGCTAGGTTTGTTCTTTTGATGTTAAAAACCATGTTTTGGCAATGTATCCAAAAGTAGCCAGCATGCCACTGAATACCACTAACTTGGAATGGAGACAGTGTATTTTTGCCTTTGTTCTGTGCTTGTGGGATTAATGGATGCATCCAACAGCCCACTGTACTAAAATGGACTGATCTGATAGGTATCTCCCTATAAACTGGGTTCTTCTGACTAATGAAAGTCTGTGCCTTCTAGCAGGCTTAAAAAGTCCCACATATCAAATCTTACCTCAGTCGCCTTAGGTCTGAACCTTCTAGAAGGCTTAAAAACTGAGAAGTCCCACATATCAAATCTTACCTCAGTCGCTTTAAGCAACCAACAATTCAGCTTCAGGCTCTTATCTGCATTATTGGAATAACAATGTCCTATGTTATAAGGCTATAAAAACAACTGAAATGTGGGTCAAACAACTGAAAGAGATCTATGCAAATAGAACAGAATTATTAACTGAACTACTGTGAAGTCGGATAATTGAAAACTTCTGCCTTGGACAATTGTAATCAGGGTCAAACTGATTTAAATCACGATTTAAATCAAAGTGATTTAAATCACAATTTAAATCAAACTGATTTAAATCACTAGTCAGTAAGGCTCAGGGTGGATTTAAATAAAAAAACTGGATTTTTTAAATTTAAATCCACCTTGATTGTAATAAACTAAAGTTGTACTCCTAAACACAATTACTAATACAGTGATACCTCGGGTTACATACGCTTCAGGTTACATACTCCACTAACCCAGAAATAACGCTTCAGGTTAAGAACTTTGCTTCAGGATAAGAACAGAAATCGTGCTCTGGCGGCGCAGCAGCAGCGGGAGGTCCCATTAGCTAAAGTGGTGCTTCAGGTTAAGAACAGTTTCAGGTTAAGAACGGACCTCTGGAACGAATCAAGTACGTAACCAGAGGTACCACTGTAAGCAAATCCCCTTGGACTGACTTCGGAATAAGCATTCTTACAATTGTGTTGTAAACTGTTTCTGTAAAAGGGATAGTACAGTGCATTATATTCAAGATAGTTCAGAATATCAGGTAGACCAGAGAATCAAATATATGGTGTCAGAGAAAGGACAAAAAGAACAGGATAACTGTGAAGAATTCATAGGGAAGTGAGAAACCGCTCCAAAAGTAAAGTCACAGATGAAAACTATATATGGATAAATATGATGATGTAATTATGGGAAAAATTCTTTGGCAATAGGGAAGACAGCATGAAATGGCTGTGAGGAAAAAGCCCAAGAGGATATAAGAATTTCAAGTCAAAGGTAAGGATAAAAAGGCAGGAATGCAGATATTAATATTATACTTTGCTTTGAGAGGCAATACTCAAGAAAGGGTGCAGGGCAAAAGTGGAGATGAAGGACAGCAGTCAAGGTATATAAAGGAGTCAGGCAGCTAGGTGATGTTAAGTGCTGACACATCTTTATTCTAAATCAGACACACATCCCACATACGGTAAAGAAGACCATCTAACCCTTCTCTTATCACAAAAGAGAACCACCCACCCTACCTGCCTGTATCACCCTCCCCTGTGCTGTGTTAAGAGATATGAAAACCCAACTTTCCAAGGACTCCTGTTTGTACCCATACACACCTCCGAAGTTTCGAGTCACCTATTACTGATGGGCAGGCGAAGAAGACATGCCACGGTTGCTTGCGAGAAAGGTACACACGTACATGTGCACGTGTCGGAGGAAAGGAGCAAGCTACAACGCTTGTGGGGTGCAGGGAAGTGGGGCTTGATGGGACCAGGAGCACCAGGTTTCAATCGGGGCTTTTTTTTCCCTAGGGGGAGAGCAAGAGAAACATTGTGTTGCGAGCCGCCCTGAGATCTATGGATGAAGGGCTATATATGTATAGTTTCTCTTGCTCCCCCTCCCCCACTATTAAAAAAAGGAAGAGAGAAAAAGAGCAGCAGAAAAGAGAAAACGTGGGCAAGATGTAAGAAACATAAAGGGACCCGCGTGGGCGTGGAAACACCCGTGCATGTGCCTGGAAGCGGGGGATGAGCGCGTTTCAGAAGGGCTCGGGGCGCGAGTGGGGAAGGGGAACCGGAGCTGCAGCCGCCACCTCATCCCCCGACCCCATTCCTGATGCTCAGACGGGGATGATGTGGCGGCGGCAGAGGGGCGAAGAAAAGGAGGCGAAGGAGGTAGGACCAGGTTCCGGCCGGGGAGCGAGGCTGTTGCTGGAGCGGGGCCAAAGCGGCTGGAAGGAGAGGATAGCAAAAGCTGCTTCTTCTCCGCGAGGAGAGAAGCTGGACGGGGCAATTGCACATGTGGGAAAAGACCCGACGGGGCTACTGCTGCTGTGGGGCGCCAGGGGAAGCGGGCGGGATGATTCATCCTGTCCTCCTCCTCCTCGGCCGCCATTTTGGAGCCGCGGCTCCGTGACCCTCCGCGGGCTCTTCCTCCTCGGCTGGCCCGGCCCCGCCGCGTCCACTTTCCCCTCCTCCTCCCCCCACCTCCTGCGAGTCACCGACCCGCGGCCCCCTCCGCGGCCGAGCCAGCCGCCCAGCTCTTCTTACCCGCCGGCCCGCGCCGCCTGCCCCTGACGAGCTCCCGCTCCCGCCTCGACGATCTCCGCGCCTGAGAGGAAAGGGGCGGGGCCAACGGTCCCGGGAGCTCCTCCCCCTTCCCCCTGCGCCATCTTATTGTCAAACCCCACAAAGAAACGGTCGCCTACGCCCCCTTCTTCCCTCTCCCGCCTTGCTATTGGCGCGGTGGAGGCACGTGGGAGGCCTTCGGCACCGCCCGTCGCAGGCTTCGGGCTTCCCATTGGGTCGTGAGGGAAGCGGGGGAGACACGCTCCGCTGAGATCATTCGCGCTGCTGTGGTGGGGGGAGTGGAGATCACTACGGGGATTTAGTCCCGCCCACCCGCCATTCCTTCTCATTCTTGGGCCCTCGGTCGGGCATTGGTGCAGGGGGTTGCCATGGCACTCAGCCCCGCCCCCTAGGCTGTAAGTGGCTGGCCAGGAGGCAGACGAAGTTTCAAACGCCTGCCAAAGGCTGGGCAGGATTCGGAGGGGAATCCCACGCGCGTATACATGGGAGTAAGCCTCGCCGAACTTCAGGCTGCAACCCTGCGAATTACTTCCGTGGACTCCCTCTTCGATTCCTTTTAAATGTTGACCCTGGTTTACTATGATATCCGGAACCTGCAAACTGTGGTTTAAATCAGATACCATGGGCTACCGTTTTTGGTTTGAAGGCCCACGTGCTAACCATGCAGAGCGGTAGCTGGGGGGGCGGGTGTATGGGCGTAGCCAAGGAGCAGCTCCCCTCTTCTTACCCGCCGGCCCGCGCCGCCTGCCCCTGACGAGCTCCCGCTCCCGCCTCGACGATCTCCGCGCCTGAGAGGAAAGGGGCGGGGCCAACGGTCCCGGGAGCTCCTCCCCCTTCCCCCTGCGCCATCTTATTGTCAAACCCCACAAAGAAACGGTCGCCTACGCCCCCTTCTTCCCTCTCCCGCCTTGCTATTGGCGCGGTGGAGGCACGTGGGAGGCCTTCGGCACCGCCCGTCGCAGGCTTCGGGCTTCCCATTGGGTCGTGAGGGAAGCGGGGGAGACACGCTCCGCTGAGATCATTCGCGCTGCTGTGGTGGGGGGAGTGGAGATCACTACGGGGATTTAGTCCCGCCCACCCGCCATTCCTTCTCATTCTTGGGCCCTCGGTCGGGCATTGGTGCAGGGGGTTGCCATGGCACTCAGCCCCGCCCCCTAGGCTGTAAGTGGCTGGCCAGGAGGCAGACGAAGTTTCAAACGCCTGCCAAAGGCTGGGCAGGATTCGGAGGGGAATCCCACGCGCGTATACATGGGAGTAAGCCTCGCCGAACTTCAGGCTGCAACCCTGCGAATTACTTCCGTGGACTCCCTCTTCGATTCCTTTTAAATGTTGACCCTGGTTTACTATGATATCCGGAACCTGCAAACTGTGGTTTAAATCAGATACCATGGGCTACCGTTTTTGGTTTGAAGGCCCACGTGCTAACCATGCAGAGCGGTAGCTGGGGGGGCGGGTGTATGGGCGTAGCCAAGGAGCAGCTGCCTCCCCCCCCCCCGTAAATCAATAAAAATACTTAACTAACTGAGGTTCTGCCCCCCCCCTCCTGGCTACACCCATGGGGTGGGCTAGACAGGGTTTTTTTTGCCCCAGGGGAAGCCTCCGGAAGGCCACCATTGAGGCTCCCAGCTTGTGTGTGTGCGCGCGCGCGCGCGCAAAGACATACATAGGGGTGCCAAAATTTATTTGATCAGGGTAAAATAAAGCACGCCACCCCCGTGTTAAGGTCATAGCAAGCTATGGTTAGCACTCAATAGGAAACAGATGGAGGCCTGGTATGCAGTTTTTTTTCTTTAAAAAATGTTTAGGGGTACTCTCATTTTGACCAAATCGGGGGAAATAAATACAGTAAATGGACAAAAGTACAAAGTACAAAGATTCACAAAATGTTTAGCGGTATGCGTGCCCCTGCGTGCCCCCAGGAAAAAAGCACTGCTTGTATGCCATGTTACAAATCGTGTACAAATGATAATCGTCTTCATCTTGCTCTGTTTTGGTGTCGACCATGCAACCTCTCAGCTTTAATTGCTCTCTGGTACAGAAAGAAGCAGTGGGATAAAGTAACTGGGGCAGAATCAAAGGGTTTGTGTTCAGCGTTGTGGGTAGTGACCTGTCTGACTTTCTTTGCGCCACTCATCTGCCTATTTTCTGTTTCCTCTTCTCAGAGGTTGCTTTCAGAATCAGCTATTCATTATCTTGTGCTCTTGTTTGTGGGTGTTTACAAGAATTGAGGGTTAATCCTAGTGGTGCAGCAATAAAACTGCTAGTGCATTAGAAAAGCTAAGCAGGGTAGCAAAACCTGCATGTGAAGTTCTCAGAGAGGGTAATGATCTGCACATTAAAGGTAAAGGGACCCCTGACCGTTAAGTCCAGTCGCTGATGACTAGTGTTGCGGCGCTCATCTTGCTTTACTGGCCGAGGGAGCTTGCGTTTGTCTGAAGACAGCTTCCGGGTCATGTGGCCAGCATGACTAAGCCGCTTCTGGTGAACCAGAGCAGCACACGGAAACGCCGTTTACCTTCCCACCAGAGCGGTACCTATTTACTTGCACTTGATGTGCTTTCGAACTGCTAGGTGGGCAGGAGCTGGGACCGAACAACAGGGGCTCACTCCATTGCGGGGATCCAATCAGCAAGCCCTAGGCTCAGTGGTATAGACCATAGCGCCGCCTGCGTCCTGATCTGCTCATTGATTTCATGCTAGTTCCCCTGTGGAGTATATTCAATATAAAGGGATTCTGTAAAGTGTGAAAGCAAAAAAGAAAAAATGGCTGCAATTTTTTAGGTCGCCTCCAGACTGCCAGTATTTTGCTGGAGGTATTCAAGCGCATACCAGAAATTTAGGTTCATGCAATTAAACTGGGTTAGTAGAATGAAGGCACCCTAGCGCCACAAACCCACTTTTAAAAGAAGGGAGACTTTTGTGGTTAGGAAAGTGAGGGGGGAACACAGTGAAAACTGTGGGATGAACGAATGATTTATTGGGAAGAGTGCTAGCACCCTGGAAGCAAATCAGGATGTTATTGACATCCATCTGTTTTGAGATACAGTGGACAGATTTAAGAAAGTACTTCACACAGAGCATGAACCAGGGGTCAGCAACCTGTTTCAGCCGTGGGCCGGTCCACCATCCTTCAGACCATGTGGTGGGCTGGACTATATTTTGAAAAAAAATAAAAAATGTACGAATTCCTATGCCACACAAATAACCCAGAGATGCATTTAAAATAAAAGCACACATTCTACTCATGTAAAAACATGCTGATTCCAGGACTGTCCGCGGGCCGGATTGAGAAGGTGATTGTTGCCTACCCCTGGGCCTGGCATAAACTATGGAATTTGGTCCCACAGGAAGCAGTGAGGGCTATCCGCGGGCCGGACGGGCGATGGCGAACGTGGCGAAGATGGTGTCGTGGTCCGGCCGGGAGGGCGAGCCGGAGGGCCAAGGGGAGGCCACGCCGCAAAAGAATTTTCAGAGAAAGGGCAGAACTCCTCAATGCCTTCTTTGCCTCAGTCTTCTCAAAAAAAGAAAACAATGCCCAACCTGAAGAATATGGGGCAGATGATTCAGCAGGGGAAACACAGCCCAGAATAAGTAAGGAGGTAATACAAGAATACTTGGCTAGTTTAGATGTATTCAAGTCTCCAGGGCCAGATGAACTACATCCAAGAGTATTAAAAGAACTAGCAGAGGTGATTTCAGAACCACTGGCAGTAATCTTTGAGAATTCCTGGAGAACTGGGGAAGTACCGGCAGACTGGAGGAGGGCAAATGTTGTCCCTATTTTCAAAAAGGGGGAAAGAGAAGACCCAAACAATTACCGCCCAGTCAGCCTGACATCAATACCAGGAAAGATTCTAGAGCAGATCATTAAGCAAACGGTCTGTGAGCACCTAGAAAGGAACGCTGTGATCACTAAAAGTCAGCATGGGTTTCTGAAAAATAAGTCATGTCAGACCAATCTGATCTCATTTTTTGACAGAATTACAAGCCTGGTAGATGAAGGGAATGCTGTGGATGTAGCCTATCTTGATTTCAGCAAGGCCTTTGACAAGGTGCCCCATGATATTCTCGTAAAGAAGCTGGTAAAATGCGGACTAGACAATGCTACCATTCAGTGGATTTGTAACTGGCTGACTGACCGAACCCAAAGGGTACTCATTAATGGCTCCTCTTCATCCTGGAGAGAAGTGACTAGTGGGGTGCCACAGGGTTCTGTCTTGGGCCCAGTCTTATTCAACATCTTCATCAATGACTTGGATGATGGGCTTGAGGGTATCCTGATCAAGTTTGCAGATGACACCAAATTAGGAGGGGTGGCTAATACCCCAGAGGACAGGATCACACTTCAAAATGACCTTAACAGATTAGAGAACTGGGCCAAAGCAAACAAGATGAATTTTAACAGGGAGAAATGTAAAGTACTACACTTGGGCAAAAAAAATGAAAGGCACAAATACAGGATGGGTGACACCTGGCTTGAGAGCAGTACATGTGAAAAGGATCTAGGAGTCTTGGTAGACCATAAACTTGACATGAGTCAACAGTGTGATGCAGCAGCTAAAAAAGCCAATGCAATTCTGGGCTGCATCAATAGGAGTATAGCATCTAGATCAAGGGAAGTAATAGTACCACTATATTCTGCTCTGGTCAGACCTCACCTGGAATACTGTGTCCAGTTCTGGGCACCACAGTTCAAGAAGGATACTGACAAGCTGGAACGTGTCCAGAGGAGGGCAACCAAAATGGTCAAAGGCCTGGAAACGATGCCTTATGAGGAACGGCTTAGGGAGCTGGGTATGTTTAGCCTGGAGAAGAGAAGGTTAAGGGGTGATATGATAGCCATGTTCAAATATATAAAAGGATGTCATATAGAGGAGGGAGAAAGGTTGTTTTCTGCTGCTCCAGAGAAGCGGACACGGGGCAATGGATTCAAACTACAAGAAAGAAGATTCCACCTAAACATTAGGAAGAACTTCCTGACAGTAAGAGCTGTTCGACAGTGGAATTTGCTGCCAAGGAGTGTGGTGGAGTCTCCTTCTTTGGAGGTCTTTAAGCAGAGGCTTGACAGCCATCTGTCAGGCATGCTTTGATGGTGTTTCCTGCTTGGCAGGGGGTTGGACTGGATGGCCCTTGTGGTCTCTTCCAACTCTATGATTCTATGATTCTATGATTCTATCAAGTTGGATGGCTTTAAAACTTGACCTAGACAGAATATGTTTTTTTTTGGGGCAGGCCTTTTGATAGTGGGGGGGGGGGAAGAACCTCAGTTTGCTATGTATTTTTATTTATTTTTATTGATTGGGGGAGGCAGCTGCCCACCCCCCTGGCTACGCCCATGCTTTAAAAGGAGATTCTGACTAAACATCAGGAACACCTTTCTGGCAGAAGAGGACCAGACAAATTCATAGAGGCTATCAAAGGCTACTAGCCATGATGGTTATGCTCAGACTCCATGGTCTTCCGAATACCAGTTGCTGGAAACAACAGAAGGGGAGGGTGCTCTTTAGCTCAGGCGCTGCTTGAGGGTTTCACAGAGGCACATGGTCAGCCACTGGGGGGGGGGAACAAGATGCTGGACTTGATGGTCCATTGGCCTGACCCAGCAGGTACTTCTTATGTTCTTAAAAGCCCTCAGAGTGGCTGGCCAGGTATCAATGGAAAGCCCATGAGCAGGAGCTGAGCTCCACTGCACTCTTGCCCCACTTGTGACTCCCAACAGCTGGCATTCAAAGGCATGCTACCTCCGATAGTCAGGGATACAAGAGAATGCTCCCCCCCGAAGCCCACTTTCAGAGGTAGAAAGGCCGTCCAAGGTGCCAGAGAAGGTGTCTCCAGGCACATGGGTGTGCTGCTTTAAAACCTCTGATTCAAAACTACTACTGAAGCCCTGGAAATGAGGCAGCAAATTATTGAGAGGTGGCTCTGAGCTCCGTTCACAGACCCTGGCGAGAACCAGTGGGGTATGTGTGCAGTGCTTTCTAAACTCTTCTAAACTCTTCATGTCGGTGACACACTTTTTAGTCGTATCATTTTGTGACACAGAAATTCAGGGACGCGGGTGGCACTGTGGGTTAAACCACAGAGTCTAGGGCTTGCTGATCAGAAGGTCGGTGGTTCGAATCCCTGCCACGGGGTGAGCTCCCGTTGCTCAGTCCCAGCTCCTGCCCACCTAGCAGTTCGAAAGCACGTCAAAGTGCAAGTAGATAAATAGGTACTGCTCTGGCCGGTGTACAGCGTTTCCGTGTGCTGCTCTGGTTTGCCAGAAGCGGCTTAGTCATGCTGGCCACATGACCCGGAAGCTGTACACCGGCTCCCTCGGCCAGTAACGCGAGATGAGCGCCGCAACCCCAGAGTCGGACACGACTGGACCTAATGGTCAGGGGTCCCTTTACCTTTACCTAATTCAGTTTTACTAGCAAACCAAAGGTTAAACCAACCCCTTTCCATCCCCGGAAACACTGCAGCCAACACATTTAACGTGTCGCGACACACAGTTTGGAAAGCTCTGGATTAGGGTGTTGGACGAAGACCTGGGAGACTGGGTGGCCTTGGGCCAGTCACTGTCTCTCAGTCTAACCTACCTCACAGGGTTGTTGTGAGGATAACATGGGGAGAGGGAGAGGCATGCGCACCACCCTGAGCTCCTTGGAGGGAAAGGTGGGATGTAAATGTGATAAAAAAAAACAACAACAACACAAATCCTGGCAAGCGGTGGGGCTGGCTACTCTGCAAGGTTTCTCTATTTTGCTCAAGCTGTACAGCTCGGCAGCACAGCAAAACTGACCCCTGGGGTGGGGAGGGAGAGGGCAGCCCTACGTACTTGGGCCCAGGACGGTTCTGCAAATATAACAGGCAACCTTTTTAGTAAGGCGCTTCTGGCAAACATCATATCCAGCTATTCCTGACGCCTTCCCTCTTTGCCTTTTTTGTTTTTTGTTTCCTCTCTCTTGCTTTCCAGCTTGCCTAGCCTGTTTTTGCACCTTTGCCAATCGTTGTGTTGAGCTCTGCTAAAAGCCTCGGGTGCTCCTCGCTGGTGCTGGCTGCCTGCCTGCCTGCCTTTCAGTGATGGTGAGAGGGGGAAGGGTAGGAAAGCAAGTTTGCTCCAGGCGACAAAGGAGAAAGGAGTGAAATTCAGCCAGAGAAGCAGTAGCAAAGCTGCAGTTTCCAGCAGAAGGAGGATCTTTATAGGCAAGGCAAGCCAAGAGTTTGGGGGGGGGGGAAGGCAGTGCTGGAGCCTGGAAAGAGAAAACGAAGAAAAGAGAATTGTTGTAGAAGCAAAGCACACACACACACACACACACACACACACACACACACATTTCTGAACAGCAGGGTCAGACAAGGGCCCAACTACTAGGAGAGACACAACAGAGAGGACCTTGAGCTGCCTGAGAGCAAATAAAAGTTTTTGGGCAAACCAAGAATAGTGGGGGCTGCAAGTCTTATTTGGTCGGAGGTATTGCGTCAGTGTCACTCGATGTAAGCCAAAAGGGTTGGAGACAAAACAAAGACAAACCAGGCAAGAAATGAAGTGCCTTGGCGCAAAAATGGATAAATGACATTCATTGGTAATCATGACTTTTAGATCACATCTGCACACCATGCATGCAAAACACATGGCTCTCCCCCACACTCCCCCAGAATCCTGGGAACTGTGGTTTTAAGAGCATAAGGCAGTGGTCCCCAAACTAAGGCCCGGGGGCCGGATGCGGCCCAATCGCCTTCTAAATCCGGCCCGCGGACAGTCCAGGAATCAGCGTGTTTTTACATGAGTAGAATGTGTCCTTTTATTTAAAATGCATCTCTGGGTTATTTGTGGGGCCTGCCTGGTGTTTTTACATGAGTAGAATGTGTGCTTTTATTTAAAATGCATCTCTGGGTTATTTGTGGGGCATAGGAATTTGTTCACCCCCCCCCAATAGTCTGGCCCCCCCCCAAGGTCTGAGGGACAGTGGACCAGCCCCCTGCTGAAAAAGTTTGCTGACCCCTGGCATAAGGCAAACCTGCTGGATGGGGCGGGGGTGTGGTGGTGGGTGGGAGTGGAGAATCTATTCCAGCATCCTGTTCTCCCAGTAGCCAACCAGATTCCTGTGGGAAGCCTGAATGGTTACCCCTCGTACAGGTGACACTTCCCAGTGCCTTTAACCAACTGCAGTTCCAAGGTTTCTTTGCATGAGTGTGGATGGGGGGTGGGGGTGGGGAGGCAGGTAAGCCATGCACTCTAAAGGTCTGGTGAGGATGTAACCTTATTCACACAGAGGGGAGCGGAGCAAGGGGGGGGCGGTCCGCCCCAGGTACCACCCTGGGGAGGGTGACACTCTGGGGGCAGGCCCCACCCCCGCGATCGAGCGCGGCAACTTTTAAAAGGCTGCAACGCGCGAACAGCAGCACAGCGTCTGTGCTGCTGTTCACGCGCTGCAGCCTTAAAGGTTGCCGCACCGCACGGAAGGGGTGCCGGCCGATCGCGCCCGCCATCTTGGGTGGACATGCGCAGTCCACCCAAGATGGTGGGCGCGATCAGCCGGCACCCCTTTCGACCGGCGCTGCGCCACGCCGTGTTTTAAGGCTGCAGCGGGCGAACAGCAGCGCTGTCGTTCGCCTGCTGCAGCCTTAAAACACAGCGCGGCGTGGCCCAGTGCCGGTCAGAAGCGGTGCCAGCCAATTGCGCCCGCCATCTTGGGTGGACTGCGCATGTCCACACATGTGCAGTCCACCCAGGAGGCTGCGCACGTGTCGCGACGTCACGACGCGCGCGCGGGGAGGGGTGCCTTTCAAGTTTGCCACCCCAGGCGGCAGATTGGCTCCCTCTGCCCCTGCACACAGACAATCAATTGCCTTGTGCAGTTTTCCCATTAAGGTGCAGGCTAGGGCACAGCCCTGCCAGTTATAATCCCTACACACAGTTTCAAACACCAGCGATGAGAGCACAGTGGTAATGTGAACATAGCCTTCCACAAAGGGCTAGTGAACAATTTAAAGGAAGATGGTGTGCTGTGAATCTTCCACCCCCCCCATTGCTTTCCCCCATCCATTTCTCTCTCTTCTGCAATAAAATACACGTGTTATTTTGATATCCTATGTCCAGCTATGTGCGCTGATACACTTGCAAATGGCCTTAAGAGGCGTGACATACAAGCCCCTCTCAGGTTTACACAACCCCACACATCTGGGAGGTTGGATACCAGGTGCATATCTATATAATGGGAAATCTCTGAACTGTAGTTAAGTGCGGAGAAAGGATTTGCGGTTCTTTCAGAACCTGATGAAAATCTATCTCCGAAGGCGGGAACTGTTATGGAAATTACAGGGGGGGGGGAGAACCTAAGCAAAGTCTCCTCCTGAGTAAATTCGTTGGGGTACGGAGCGATGCCCTTAAGGGAACCCATCAGGGAAATGCATTGGCTCTGCAGCTTCTGCAGGACGAGCTCCATTACCCACAGACAGCTCCTACTGAGGTAACAATGGAATCGAAACCTCTCACTTGTCACATTGTAACAAGAGTCAACCTAGACTGCTTCCGAAATGAATTAAATTCTAGAATAAGCCTCAAAAGTTTGGAAATGCGTATAAAATCGATACTTTCATGGATTCTCTTCATTCCAAAGCCATTTTCTAACTGGTCAAGGACCCACAAATGCTTGGCTCCTCCATAACCCAGCAAGCGAGAGATCACGTTTACAGGAGGGGACCCCCCCCCCAGATAATCTCTGAGCAAATGCTTTCCTCCGGACTTTGCTATGTGACAGACTATGCAGACCAAGAGCCCATTGTTCTCTCCCAGTGGGTGCTCAAGATGGTCCTTCCAACACTTAACACCCATTCACATCTTGCCCAGAATCATTACCCTTATGTTAATCTTGTTTACCACTATGTTAATCATTTATAACCCTCCCCTTTCCACCCCTTTCCTGACGTTTTTCCTATGTAATAGTGAGGTAATGATGATGTTTTTCAAACTCTATCTTGGGATGGGATGGGAACCTTTAAAAGTTCTTGTCACCCCGTTCCCGGTGTTCAATCTTGCCTTGAACCTGTTGTGCAATAAACACCGTTCTCCTTTGCTCCGGTTGGTGGCTGGTCTCCTTCTTTCTCCCGTAAAGAACCCACAGGCTTTGCCTGACTGGCCAGGTGGCTGAGTAGCCTCGCACCTGGATTTCCGTAACAATATGTGTACACAGCTTTTAAGACTCAGCGCCTGAATTTGCTTGACTTCCTCTTCCCTCCTCAACCCTTTTTCCTTCTGTGTGCTGACTTCAAGATGGCAATCCCGAGGCAGGGACTCTTCCTTGAGACTTGCCCCTAGCCCTAGCTGGGGCTGCAACCTTGTTTCCCTCTTGCACATTTGCTAACGGAAACACGTAATGCTTCCGGCCTCCTCCTCCTCCACGCCACCAGATCTGCAGGAAACTTTTTGCAGATCTTGCAAGTGAGTCACCGGCTTGGAGCAGCTGCCTTTCAGCCCTGCTGAGGATTCTCTGCTCCCTGCCGCCACCACTGGCCAGAGGATGGAGCTGCAGGAGTTTCATGCTCTGACCAACCTTTCTGAGCCCTGGGAGTCAGGTGACTGATAAAAGAGCCAATCACAGCCCACTTCCTGCCATATGTACTCCCTAATAAGGAGCTTCTATTTCAGTGTATCTGAAGAAGTGTGCATGCACACAAAAGCTCATACCAAGAACAAACTTAGTTGGTCTCTAAGGTGCTACTGGAAGGATTTTTATATTTTTTGTTTTTTCCCCCTAATAAGGAGACCTTCCTGGCTGGCTTTTCAGCATAGCCAGTGTAGCCCTGCACCTTAGATTCTTTGGTCTTTGCTTCCTTCCTCCAGCTGACACGTGACTTATCTCTTCCTCTCCCTTGGTCCCAAGAAGCAATGGTTCCTTGTCTGGACCATGAGCCTCACCCTTGCTTGCCTCTTTGCTTGTAAACAAAATGCATGCCGTTTCCCTCAGCAGATGTACCTCTGATGTGGATTGCTGGTAGCTTTTAGGTTTTTAAAAGGCATGCCTTGCTGCAACCTGAGATTTCTTATTAGTATTTTAAAACCAGGAACCTAATTCTGTCTGCAAACCAGCTCTTCCGGATTGTTGCAATGAGCAGACTGGGTCTCTTTTCCATCACACCCAACAAAATATTGATTTATGGTGTTCTGCTATGTTCTAACATCTTCTTTTTATGTATTGTTTGCAAACTACTCCGGGACTTATTTGTGGGATGTAAACACAGAGCAGCCAAACACAACACTCCTAGAGAGGACATGAAGGTAACTCAGTCCTCCAGGCTTAACTTCCTGTTTACCTGGACTGAGTTACAGGAACCAGAAGTAGGTGTGGTCTTACCTGGGAACAAGATCCCAAAGAAGACTTCCCATTTTGCCTCGTCTTTTGAACAAGCAGGATGCTCTCTCTCAGCTTGCAGCTGAGAGAAGCAGAGGTGAAGCCTGTTCCCCTATGGAAGCAGCTTCACCACATGTAAATAGATTTATCTAAGCTTATCTGCCTCTTTGAGCCTGTACTGTGACTCATGGATGTCTGTAAGTAAACTCTTTTATATCTAATAATCAGTACTGTATTGTGTCTTTGCTTTTAAGAGGGAAGAAGGGGAATATACCAGGAATATATATTTCTTATAGAGGCTTTAGCAAGCCTATGCAACCGTTTTCTGCTGTGTTTTAAAAGGGAATGTAACTCTGCTAAGTTTGGAGCTTGCTCACACAAGCTGGGATTGAGGTATATAAATATATACTCATCCACACTCCTAAACATTCCCACATTATTTGCATGAAAAGTGGCACAGAAATAAAATAAACAATAACCCCCCTTCCCCTCCCTACTTTCTTCTTCTTGGCCTTAACATCCAGCCTGCTTTGTAACAGTTGCAGCTGGGCCTCATAGTATATATCTATTGCTATTCCTTTTAGATTCCCCACTCCCGCCAGACACTTGTTGGAGCCTGCCATTTTTGCCTGCGTAAATCCTTGCCTGCCTCTGCAGTGTAGCACTTAGTGTGTTGCTAACTAAAACCGGGGAGTTTGGCTCCCCATGGAATCGTGACGCTTACTGGCTGAACCTAGGCCTCTCTCAGCCTAACTTGCAGAGTTGTTCTCGAGATAAAAATCTAAGAAGGGGAAGATTATGAACATCACTCTTGACACCTTGGAATAAAATATATTTTAAAACAAGTTATGATTGGCTCCACTGCTACACTGAGAACAACGGAAGAAGTATTACTGCTGGGCCGACCCTACCATTAGACAGGAGTGAGGAAGCTGTCTCGTGGGGCAGGGCGGCAGAAGCTTGGGAGTGGGCATCGACCCAAGGCCTTCAGCATGGTGGCATCTTCCCTTTGAAAATCCTTTTCATTCATTCACCTTTATCCCAGTCTGCCTCTGTACTGGATTTGAAATTGTTTTTAATTGCTTTTTTAAATACGTGCAACTCTTTTAATGGCCCGTTGTTTTGACTATGAGATCACTTTGAGATATTTTGTGGGAAGTCATTTAAGTAAGCAAGCAAAAAACAAAACAAACAAAAACCCTGTCCCCATGCCCAGAACTCGAACCAATGGCTTCAAGTTACAAGAACGGAGATTCTGACTATTACAGGGGGCTGGATTAGATGACCCCTGGGTATCCTCCGTTCCAACTCTGCAATTCTATGTTTCTAGATATGACTATACTAAGGTGAGTGGTTAAACTGCTGATTTTTCTCTCCCTCCAGATATATATATCTGTTGAAATAGCCGAGCCTTTTCTGCCCTCTAGTGATCTTAACCACAAACTGCACCTCAGACAAGTAAATGGATTAGAAAATTCCATTCTTTCCCTAATACAAACTTCAGTCCAGAACTAGCAGCCAGGCGACTGGAATCGTCACTTGTCAGCTGCCAGTCTCAGGGGCCCACGTGAAGGCTGCCAACATTGCCATTGCCCACACTGGGAAACTTTGCACAGGTAATGCCTGCTCTGTCTATGGTCAGTGGGGTTTTGGGGGGAGGGGGTGTGTTATTGGGTTGTTTTGGTTTTTATTATGTATTTTGTGTTTTTCTATTGTGTTGTAACCATCCTGTGACCTGCGGGTATAGGACAGTAAAGCTAAAGGGACCCCTGACCATTAGGTCCAGTCGTGGATGACTCTGGGGTTGCGGCGCTCATCTTGCTTTACTGGCCGAGGGATCCGGCGTATAGATTCTGGGCCAGCATGACTAAGCCGCTTCTGGCGAAACCAGAGCAGCACATGGAAACGCGTTTACCTTCCCACTGGAGCGGTACCTATTTATCTACTTGCACTTGATGTGCTTTCGAACTGCTAGGTTGGCAGGAGCAGGGACTGAGCAACGGGAGCTCACCCCGTCGCGGGGATTCGAACCGCCAACCTTCTGATCGGCAAGCCCTAGGCTCTGTGGTTTAACCCACAGCGCCACCCACGTTCCTAGTGCCACTGTATACAAATGTAATTAATCATCACCACCACCATGATTATCATTGTGAGCTGGCCGAGTCGGGACAGTTCAGATGGTGGGTTTGCCAAGGACCCAAATGAAGGGCTCCAGTGGAATGTGAGCCTCTGCCAGGATTCGGGCAGCCTCAACCTGCTCTCTAGTCCCATCTGTCTGTGCAATGAGAGTTGTGACTCTTGCTTTCCTCTCCAGCCTCCCTATCTCCCTCTCAACAGCTGTCAGAGTCTCCCTCTGACACTTTCATGGTGCCTGTCTATGGCACCCACCCTGGCACTGTAAGATACTGTGAGTCACTCTGCCTTTTCACAGGGGAATGTTCTGCCAGTCCTGGCAGCCTCTGGGGAGGCAGAGACACTTTCCCTTTCACCTAGGTATAAAGGTAGAGGAGGAGCCTGTGAGAAATTGCAGGAATGCTCACTGCACTAAGTTTGCCTGCCCAAAACGTTATGAAACTGATGTACAGATGGTAAAGGTAAAGGTAAAGGGACCCCTGACCATCAGGTCCAGTCGTGTCCGACTCTGGGGTTGCGGCGCTCATCTCGCTCTATAGGCCGAGGGAGCCGGCGTTTGTCCGCAGACAGCTTCCGGGTCATGTGGCCAGCATGACAAAGCCGCTTCTGGCGAACCAGAGCAGTGCACGGAAACGCCGTTTACCTTCCCGCCAGAGCGGTCCCTATTTATCTACTTGCACTTTGACGTGCTTTTGAACTGCTAGGTGGGCAGGAGCTGGGACCGAGCAACGGGAGCTCACCCCGTGGCAGGGATTCGAACCGCCGACCTTCTGATCAGCAAGCCCTAGACTCTGTGGTTTAACCCACAGCGCCACCTGGGTCCCTTTGAAGATGACAGTGGTTAAACCACAGAGCCTAGGGCTTGCTGATCAGAAGGTCAGCGGTTCGAATCCCTGCGACGGGGTGAGCTCCCGTTGCTCGGTCCCTGCTCCTGCCAACCTAGCAGTTCAAAAGCACGTCAAAGTGCAAGTAGATAAATAGGTACCGCTCCGGCGGGAAGGTAAATGGCATTTCCGTGCGCTGCTCTGGTTCGCCAGAAGCAGCTTAGTCATGCTGGCCACATGACCCAGAAGCTGTACGCCGGCTCCCTCGGCCAGTAAAGTGAGATGAGCGCCGCAACCCTAGAGTCATTTGCGACTTGACCTAATGGTCAGGGGTCCCTTTACCTTTAAACTGGCTAAAATGTACAAGACAAGAACTAATGAGTGTTGGAAATGTAAAGAAAGGTAAGGTATCTTCTACCACATGTGGTGGACTTGCAAAGAGGTAAAGGCTTTCTGCGAAATCCATTTATATAAAACCCAAGTGTCTCTGCGTCCAGTCCCTGTGTCTCTGGGTTTGCACTACTGCGCATGTGCCCCACCGACACAGGGATTGGAGCAGAGAGATCGGGCCGGGAGCAGCGGCGGCAGTTGAAGCGGGGCGGTTGAATCAGAACGCCGGCGCTCCAGAGGACGAGGGGAGGCCGAGAAGGGAGGCCACGCTGCCGCTCTCGCCGCTGAAAGCCGAGCCTCGAAGACTAGCGGCCCGGGAGCGGCCCGCCCCGCCCCGCGGCTTCTCCATGTTTCCGAGACGGGGAGGGAGGGAAGCCTGGCTGCCCTGCACGGCTCCACCGCCTCTCCGTCCCCGTAGGAGCCCCAGAAGCTCTTTACCTGCCCCAGGAGGCCTTTCCCGCCGCCACGGTCCCGCCCAGGATCCTCCGCCGCCTCCGCCTCCTCCTGGTGCGGCGCATCGGCCGGACGATCCCCCAGCTTTGCCTTCTTTCCCCCGAGGAGGCCATGGGCGAGAAGCCGCGAGAGAAGAAGGCCAGCAAGCCGCTCCCCTTAGAGCGCTTTGGCAGCCGCTGCCTGGTAACCTCGGCACCGCGGCTTCTCCTCGGCCTGCAGGGAGGAGGGAGGCGGCAAGGGCAGATGGAGGGGCGGTGGCGGTGAAGAGCAGGCCGACGAAAGCAGCGGGAGCAGCATCTGCCCTTGCCTCCTCCTTCCTCCCTGCAGGCCGAGGAGCCGCCTCGGGTCCCAGTGGACGCCCTGGCGGTTCAGCTGCTGCGCGACCAGTTCGTGCTGACGGCGCTGGAGCTGCAGACGGAGCTGCTGGAGAGTGGCCGGGAGCTCCCCCGGCTGAGGGATTACTTCTCCAACCCGGGCAACTTCGAGCGTCAGGGAGGAGGAGGCTGCGCAGGGGGGCGGCGGCGCCCACCCCGAGAAAGCAATATATTTTCTAGCGCCCGTTAATTTAACGGGCTGCACTCAGCTAGTGGTATATAATGACTTAAAGAAAATGTTTAAAAATACTTTTGTTAAAAAACCAGAAGCCTTTTTACTGGGTATAGTGGGTGAAGAGATACCAAGGGAAGATAAAAGACTGTTTGTGTATGCAACAACTGTGTCAAGAATTCTCTTAGCCCCAAAATGGAAACAACAAGAAGAACCAACGAAAGAAGAGTGGCAGATGAAGATGATGGACTTTGCAGAACTGGCGAAGCTGACTGGAGTAAATTTATATGATGTCTGAAAGACTGTTGTAAGCAATTAACCTCACTAGCAGGGTTGTCTGAAGACTTGTAATGAGAAATTACAAGTCTTCCTATATTTAAATTTTGAGCCATTTTGTAATGAGTGTAATTAGAATTGGAAAACGTACAAAATGCAGTGATATAAAGGTTGATGTTGAAAGCCATGAGGCGGGAGGGAGGGAAGTCGATAGGCTCTACAGAGCCTATCTCTACAAACTTATTTATATATATCTATAAGTTTGCCTGCCCTATTCCTGTATAGAGGATAGGAAAGAGGGGTTACGGTGTCAAATCAACTGCCTTTGCTGCAGCTGTGTTTAGGATTGATTTTATGTATTGCCTGATGCCTGTGAGTTTTAATCATGTTTTTGTAGCAGCTTGTCACAGGAGCCCGTGCGGCTTCGTTTTTTCAAAGTAATGAGTTTTGTTATCAACATTTGTTTAGGTTAGCTAAACAACTAACATGAAATAGTTTGGGAGGATTCTCCCTCTACTGCTCTTTATTCTTTTGGTTTGACTTCCGTAGCTTTCTGCAGTCTCTATAATTAATTTCCCTCTGAGGAAACAGACTCCATCCAGTGAAACGAGAAAGAGCCGGCATCTCGTTAGGGTTTTTGTTATGAGGGTTTTCATTTGAGTTGTATATATTCTTGTCTAATTCCACTTAGTTGTTTAGGGGCCCTCACCCCAATTTTTTGGAGCTGAGTTGAGTTAAGTTTGGTTTATAGCTTTACAACATCTCCATCTTGTTTCAGGAATTGTCACGGCTGAGTATTTTATACTTTTTTCCTTGGTTGATGCCTGCGATCTGCATATGTACCGCAGTAATCTAAACATTAAAGTCTTTGGAAACAATCCGCATTGTTCTTTGGCAACCGGCAGCCAGAACAAGGATTTCGCCATGCAGACACAGACATCTTAAAGGACAACACCATCAACAACAACAACTGTGTGAAACGGTTGCTTTAGTGCGACTGCCCCCCCATTAACCCCACGTGCAGAGAGAGATATCCACGTGTTTTCCGTGCAGAGTTTGTTGTGAACATTAGATGTGGTGCATGCAGAGTGAAGAAATGGGTCGTTTATTCGGGATACTTGTGAGTTTTTGTACAAGGTCCAATATCGCGCGCATGCACAAAAAGGATACCCCAAAGAGGAAATGCAATAGTTTCCTCTCTGCATTTAGAATTCTCTTGAACTGCTATATTCCAACCCTTCCCTCTTAGCACAGAGGACAATAAATAGTAAACCACGCAGAAGTGACGCCGGCTTCACCAGCAGGGTCTCCCGGTGCTGTAGGGTCCTTCACTGGTGCATCAATGAGCATTCCCCAGATTCAGCTGCAAGTCACGACACCATGACATCATCCTGATATGCATAACAGCCAGGATTTGCTGAAAGGGCTATTCATCGTACACAATGCAAACGAGACCACACTGTACACCGAGCAGCGCTTATCCCCCAAAGCAGGCAAGTTGTTACTCGGCCCAAGTGACATTAGGGGAAGATGAAGGCGTCCCCTCCCTTCTGAAGAAAACGGCCGAACACCCACTTGCTTTTTAACGCAGAAGTCCTGCAGAGGAGGTGGCGCTACCTGCCCTCTTTCTTTCCTAACGTGCCTGTCTCCTTCGTCGGCCTTTGGGAATCGTCGGCCTTGCTGCTGTCCGTCTTGGAGCCAATGGACAGCGGAATCCCGCACTCCGCGAAAGCCCGGCAAATTTCACGCCTGGCGTTCTCGCTAGCCAGCACGTAGATGAAGGGGTCTGCCACACTGTTGGCGGTGGAGAAGCAGAGGAACACTACGGATATAGTGTAGACGCCTCTCTCGAAACTGCAGCTCTCCGCCGGGTAGAGAAAGTAGACCCCGGACCTTATGAGCAGCACAACATGGTAAGGGGCGAAGCAGACCAGGAATATGGCAATGATGGCAATTGCCAGGAACTTCACTTTAGTTTTCTGGGGTGGGCTGAGGCCGCAGCTGCTCTTGATACTTTGGAAGATCTTGTAGTTCATGAAAAGGAGCAGAGTGAACGGAATGAGGAAGCCCACAAAGAACCGTGCCACGTTGTATAAGGCCAAACGGCGGTTGAGGGGCTTTTCAAAGCAAATCATGCTGTTCTTGTCCTGTATATCTTCCTGGAAAAAAACGGGGCAATAGATCACGGCGACCGTGGCAAAGAGGGAGGTGGTGACTATCGCAGCCGTCCTCTGGCACCGTACTCCTCTACTTTCCAGCGCGTACACGACCGCCACGTAGCGGTCGACAGAGACGCAACACAGGAGGAGAATGCTAATGTAGATGTTGCAGAAAAAGATGTATCCGGTCACCTGGCAGGATAGGTACCCCATCTCCCACTTGCGGCCGTTTTGCACGTAGACGATCCAAAGAGGGAGGGTGCACAGGTACATCAGTTCGCAAAGGGAGAGGCCGAAGAGGTAGATGGCAGTGATGGTTCCCCTGCGAATCTGAACGAGCGTCAAGAAGGCTGTTAAGCAGTTGGTTGGGATGCCTATGATAAAGACGATGCTGTATACCGCGACCAGAAGATGCTGGCTGTCTCTGTACGGCATGGCCGTGGAATTGCATGTGGCGTTAATCATCTGGGCTCCTTCATCTGGGCCTTTGGAAGGCCTGGAAGCAAAAACGGAGAAAGTTAGATGCGCTAAGGAATGGGAACAGGCCAATGCTGGCCTGCGATCTTTCTTCAAGCCCCACCTCGAAATCCACCATTTATGCAAAGCCCCTAATGAAAGGGCTCTCGCTCAGTGGTAGGACAGCTGCTTTGCATGCGGAAGGTACCAGGTTCAGCTCCCAGCATTGCCTGGTAGGGCTGGGAGGTGCCCCTTGAGAAGATCTGCAAGGGATTGCCTTGCACGAACGGCCCTTTAAGAAGGCCCCAATCCACCTCTATGGCAGCCAGGGCTACACCTTGGTCAAGCCCACTTGCAGCAGTCAATGGGGGCAGGAAGGGAGGCCTTGAATGATGGTCAGGGGTGCCATGGGCAACACTGGCCTCTGTCCCTCTTTCCTCCCCTTCCTCCTCTGATGTCCTCTCACATCTCTGCCTTCCAAAGGCTTGCACAGCTGTTTGTTGCAGCAGCCCTGGCTACAAGCTCAGCAAGCGAATGGTGCCTTTGTGGCTGGTCAGGGGGTGCTGGTCAGTGGCGTAGGAAGGGGAGTGTGGTGGGTGCAGTGTGCCCCGGGTGTCATCACTGAGGGGGGTGACAAAATGGCAAAAATATGTGTTTTTAAAATAAGTAAATAAAAATTGGGCTCTCGACATTTTTTTGAAAAAATAACTCCACCCACTGCGCCCCCCTTCCTACACCACTGATAGCTAGGTGGGGGGTACTGGGTGCCACACTGTGGGGCCTGCAGCGTGCCTGAGCCATGCATCTCTCCTGAGGGGGAGGTGGCGGGCGGACTGCCTGCAAGCTCCGCGCTGCTTTTTTTGAGCAGCGTGGGGCTTGCGTCTGTCCACAGCCTCAGCCGCCCTACAGCTGAGGGAGAGGCTGCGGAGAGGCTCCACGCAGCGCGCCCTGCCTTGGCTCACTCCACCCTCATGGGCAGTTTGCCCCGCCCCCATGTGTGGCTCGTTCGGCCCCCGGCTGCAGGACGCCACACCGGGCACCCGAGTGGCTAGCTACGCCACTGGCGCTGGCTGCCAGGAGCTGAGGTGGCCTCGGAGTAAGCAAGCAAGCGGGCGAGGGAGCCCAGCCAGCCAGTCCGCCAACCCTTGCTGTTGGGAATGGACAGACAGGTTCCAGGCCCCTGTGGGGCAGTATAAGGAGGCACCTTTCTTTGGGGTGGGGCGGGGCAGGTCAGAGACCGGGGGGGCAGTGGCAGCCGCTGCCCTGCAGGACTCTCAAGGAGAGGGGAGAGGAGACTGAGGGAACACCCCACAAGGGAGTGTTTGAAAAAGAGTGAGAAGCTGCCAGCTCTGCAGGCAAGGGGTGACCTAACTGGGCTCCTGAGCCCCACAGGGGTGTCGCAGGAAGAATGTGGTTGGTCAAGGGAGCCGTGGACTCAAACCTCTGACATCAACAACAAGTGAAGAGAGAAGGAGAGGAGACAAGTGACTGACGGATGAGCTGTCTGCCATCGTGGTTCTGATGCTGGCTTACCCCACGACTGAAAGCTACGCTTGATCTTTCATAGAAACACAGGAAGCTGTCTTCTGCTGTGTCAGACCACTGGCCCATTTAGCTCAAAATTATTGCACTGATTGGCTGTGACTCTCCATGGTTTCAGGCAGGGTGCTCCCTGCCCGGAGATACTGGGGATTGAACCTGGGACTCCTTCCATGCAAGCAGATGTTCTGCCATTGAGCTATATGGCCCTTCTCTTTTCCTATTTCCCAACACAGCTTTGCATTATTTTTTTTGCTATCCTGGGTTGCAAGTGGATTTGCAAACCCACCCTGGCCAGCCTGTCTGCATTTGCTTGTATATATGGTTTTTCAGATTAAAGTTTTGCAGTCACATATCCAGCATACAACATAGAAACCAGATTCCAAAGAACCTCCTGGACTTCCCTCCTTCCCTTTATGGGTCCTATTGTTAATCATTTCCTCCTGCATCTTTTATAATAATCCAAATCTTTTTACCTCTCCATTGTGTCAAAAAAATCACCATTAAACTACAAGTGTCATTCCAATCCTACCAACAATTTTAACTGTTTACAATGATTTTTAAGATAAATTACAAATTTTCCCCATTCCTTATTAAAAAATTGGTCTTCTTGATTTCTGATTCTTCTGGTCATTTTAGCCATTTTGGCGTAACCTAACCCATCAACTCGGAGGAGACTCTTGAGAGTCCCATGGACTGCAAGAAGATCAAACCTATCCATTCTCAAGGAAATCGGCCCTGAGTGCTCACTAGAAGGACAGATCCTGAAGTTGAGGCTCCAGTACTTTGGCCACCTCATGAGAAGAGAAGACTCCCTGGAAAAGACCCTGATGTTGGGAAAGATGGAGGGCACAAGGAGAAGGGGACGACAGAGGATGAGATGGTTGGACAGTGTTCTCGAAGCTACTAACATGAGTTTGGCCAAACTGCGGGAGGCAGTGAAGGATAGGCGTGCCTGGCGTGCTCTGGTCCATGGGGTCACGAAGAGTCGGACACGACTGAACGACTGAACAACAACAACAACCCATCAACTTGATCTGCCATTCTTCTCTGGTAGGGACTTTTATCTTCTTCCTTGGCGAGCTTCATGATCTGCTTCAAAGCCATGACTTCCCTCCTCTCTGGACTTTTTGCCTGGGTCTTGCCCCACTTCTGGAAGCCCACTGGAGCTCAAAAGCGAGAGCTTCAGCATGGCGCAACAGCCCTTGCACCATCGCCTCTTGCAAAGCTAACAAAGAAACCAACTGCAAGCCTTGCCGTTGAGAGAAAGTTGTAAATGGCTGGGGCCTCAGTTAACGTAAACAGCCCTACCACTCCCAGGGAGGCCCCCATCCTTTCTCAGTTCCTTCTGCCTTTTATATTTCCTGTGCCACTATGTGTAAGAAATTATGCAAGTGGCACCAGCTAGAAAGAGAGAGAGAGAGAGAGAGAGAGAGAGAGAGAGAGAGAGAAGAGAGAACACCCACTGTGGCACCTTAAAGGCCAAACCCAACACATTTCAGCTCTCTATATTGGACAAACAGGCCAAACCCTACGCCAAAGGATAAATGGACATAAATCTGATATCAGGAATCACAAGACAGAGAAACCAGTAGGAGAACACTTCAATCTCCCAGGACATTCTATAAAAGATCTCAAAGTAGCTGTCTTAATACAAAGAAATTTCAGAAATAGACTGGAAAGAGAAGTGGCTGAATTGCAACTAATCACCAAACTTAAAACCATGGAGAAACCTGGTCTGAACAAAGACATTGGATTCTTATCTCATTATACATAACAAAGCTATCTTTAGCCATCTCACCCCTTGCCTTTCCCTGCAAGACTAATTGCAGCCGTTAAGAGTCGTCAACAGGTTTTCCACACCTATCAGCTGATCACCCATTCCCACCACCCTTCTGAGTAATACCCCTCCCCACTCCCTCACTATATTTAAGGGATCTGGTGACTTCTGTTTCAGTGTATCTGAAGAAGTGTGCATGCACACGAAAGCTCATACCAAGAACACATTCAGTTGGTCTCTAAGGTGCTACTGGAAAGAATTTTCTATTTTGTTTCGACGTTTTGAAAGATTAAGGATGGACAGATTTACCAGTTTTGGTTCCCTGTTTTTCATCCCCACCCCCTGACTTAAATTCAAGTTCTTCACCTTTCCGCAGAAATTTGATTTTTTTTAAATTATTATTATTATTATTATTTTTTAAAAAAGCCTCATGAAAATTCGTCAGCATTTGGTTTGAATTTATTCTAATATTCAGATTTTTTTTGCATGCAGTTTTGGCTAATTTCTTGTGTGTGCAAGAAATTCTCATTCTCATTCTTAATATTATTTAAATCTGTATGCTGCCCTACACCCACAGGTCTCAGGGCGGTTACAACACAAAATCACAATATAAAAATATGAAATACATAACAGAAATAATTAACAAAAACAACCCAATAAACCCCCCTCCCCCGACACATTTCAAAAGGGCATTGGATGTCAATCAGCCAAAGTGGAATGTTTTTGTATGTTATTTTCACTTATGCACGACTTTCTGCACATTACTTTGCGGGAGAACTGCAGCACAACAGTTGAAGGAGTTCACATTTAATGGCGAACCTACCTAATTCGCACTTCCCAAAATGATGCAAAAAAAACCCAAAATGATGCCTACCGTCAAAATTTGTGGTTCTCTGAATTTCGCAATGCGCTTTTCCAGAAATGCACATGCTGGCAAAAACAACATACAAAATTGCACTATCTTAGGGGAAACTGTTTTGGAAAAAAATGTGTGTATTAGGCAAGATTGTGTAAAAATAAAATTAATAATTAGGATATTAGGAGGAATTTGCACTAAAATGAAGGGGAATTTTCACAAGGACTGATATGGAAATGTGGAGAAGTAATGTTAGGATTAGAAAAACAGAGAGCGAAACGGAAATGGGCCCCACACCTACCCTCGCTTCAGTTCCATGCATCTAGGTGACAAAATTATTCATGCAAGGCACAGATAACAACAGAACTCGCTCCGTGACAGCCACCAATTTGGATGGTTTTAAAAGAGGAATGGACAAATTAGAATTTGCATTGGGCTTGTGGCTTTGATACTTTCCAGCTTCAGGGAAAGTTTTTGCAGCCTGTTTCATTTCTGCACTGACTTGTCTCACAAGGAGCCCTTCTGCTTGGCACACCTGCCACTGAACACTTGCATGAGGCAAATGATCATGGGGAATGTTGTAGAGGGCTTATTCACTGGCCAGACTTAACTGTTGCCCTACTGTAGGGCTGCTGGGGATAAATCTGCCAGGGGTTACATGGAAGTGGTGGAAGGAGCCAGATCCAAAGAAGGGGAGGTGCTCACCTCCTTCTCTTTCTCTCTCTGCTATCCCCCTTTGCCACCCCCAGGAAATTAGACCAAGGGCCATGTGAGGGCTGAAATTTGCCTACTCCCTGCCCTCCATGTTAAGTATAAATGTTTAATTGACACCGAAATGGAGAATGCTTGAATGTGTATTGCTGACTTTGGAGATTTTCCACAGCAGCATACTAACAGCTTTCCGAGCTCTGATTAAGTTAACAATTAACTGAGAATGTTCATCACATGAGTGTTTAACCTTAGATCACATAATCAAAGTATTCAATTGCAAATCGCCATCTTGGATGGCTGGTGGCTGTTTTCTTCGTTCCCAAGCTCCATGAGTGAAGGATGTGCAAATTACTCACACCAAGGAGCTTACAGCCTTGGGCTGAAATGCAGGCTAATGAAGCTTGTGTGTGTGTGTGTGAGAGAGAGCGAGAGAGAGAGAGCGAGAGAGAGAGCAAGAGAGAGCGCTATGTTTGTCAGCTCTGATTATAAGTTATTTTATTTCTAAGATGTATCTTTGATTGTTTTGTACCTGTTTTGGAAGAAAGTTCTGCAAGTAAAGTTTTGAACAATACTTAACACATCAATACATTACTTAATACATTGTCTGGACAATGTTTTATTCCAAGAAATGGTGTCAGTTTTTATGCATCCGTTTGCTTCAAGCTGAACAATATTAATAACTGCAATACTCCAGGAATGTACTGCCTTTCAGTTAAGCCACTCTGGCCAATTTGATGATCTATATTTTGAAACTATGTTCAAGGACTTTCTTCTGAAGGAAGGGCCATGATTCAGTGCTAGAGCATTTCCCTTGCACGCAGAAGGTCCCAAGTTCTGTCTTTGGCATCTCCAGGTATGTCTGGGAATGTCTCCTGCCTGAAATCTAGCCCAGTAGACAATACTGGGCTAGATGGTCAAATAGTCTGACTCAGGGTAGGGCAGCTTCCTATGTTCCTAAGGTTTTCAAACATGCCTCAATGAAAACCTTTAGAGGTATCCCAGGGATCTCTGGAAAATCTTTATCATCAAGTTGTCCTGAGCAGCCTGGCTGAAAGACAGTTCATTCCTGGAGGACAAGGTGTGAGCAAACTTCAACCCTCGGCCTGCTTTCATGTGGCCCTTGACAAAAAAAGAAAAAAAAAGAAAAAGCGGGTGGCAGAGAAAGAGTTAATCATTAACTCTGCAAGTTGCTCAGAGTCCTTTAGGAAAAACTTGTGGAAAACCCCCAAAGAAACCCAACCCTGGTTATGTGCAGGCACTCCTGGAATCTCCTGCCACCCAGAGGGTGTTCGCAACAGCATCCATTGTGCCCTTAAGATATTGTGGGTTGCTTTGGCTAGACTAGAATCATAAAGGTGTCGTATAAACAATGTTATGAGTAAATAAAAGTGAGATCAATGCGCCTGGACACAAAACACTGAATGCACATCTACTGCTCTTCCCAGCCCCGGCGGGAACTGGCACTTCAGAAGGCAACGGTTGCTGTGTTTCTTTAAGCTGTGGTTATTCTATACAAAGAATAGCCAGATCCATTGTGAGATAAAACATCTGCTTTTCAGGCTGCGGTCAGGTTGCTAACACACCTTGCTTCAGAAGCCAGTGCAGGACAGGATATTGACAGGGGAAGGGCAGGCTTTTAGGGGGCGGGTAGGATAGTCAAGCAGCAAAGCCTGCTGAAACAACAGGGGTATTAAAATGGGGGGGGCACTCGTGTACTCATATCTATGGGTCCTCTTTGTGATGCTTCTGTTGTTTATGTATTTAGTTTTGCTTAGGATCATCTTTGAAATGGCCGGGTTTTGCAACTCTGGGTTCCTCCAGCTGCCCTATTTATTGGGTGTTCATCCTGATTTGCTTGAACAAAGCCTACGAGGAGGATAGATTATGGTCAGTCTTTATCATATATTTCATAGAATAATAGACTCACAGAGTTGGACTTTGTCAAAAGCCTTAATGAAATTAAGATACACTATGTCCACAGCATTCCCCTGATCTACCAAGCTTGTAACTCCATCAAAGAGAGAGAGAGAGAGAGAGAGAGAGATGAGATTCGCCTGGCATCGAGAAACCCCATGCTGGGTCTTGGTAATCACAGCATCCCTTTCTAAGTGCTCACAGACCGACTGTTGAATTATCTGTTCTAGGACCTTTCCTGATATTGATGTCAAGCTCACCAGTTGGTATTTACCTAGGTCTTCTTTTCTCCCCTTTTTGAAGATGGGGACAACATTTGCCCGCCTCCAGTCTAGATGGACCTCACCTGTTCTCCAAGAATTCTCAAAGAACATAGACAAAGGCTCTGAGGTTACCCTTGCAAGCTCCTTTAGTTCCCTTGGGTGCTGTTCATCAAGCCCTGGAGATTTGAATTCATTTACAGTAGATGGGTGTTCCCTTACCACAGCTTTTCCTATCTTGGGCTGCAACTCCCTCCTTACATCATTTATTCTGTTACCACCAGGTTGGGCACTGGTTTCCTTTTGGGTGAAGACAGAGGCAAAATAGGTGTTGAGTAGTTCTGCTTTCTTGCTGTCACCCAACAACCTTTCTCCATCTTCTCCATGCAGAGGACCTCCTCTTGTTTCGGGCATATCTGATGAAATTATTATTATTATTATTATTATTATTATTATTATTATTATTATTAGCCTCTCTTGCAAGCCTGAGCTCATTCTGAGCTTTATCCAGCCCGACCTTCACCCTGTAACCACTGGCTACTCGTGTATACTCCTCCTTTGTGATTTCCCCTTTCTTCCATTTTTTAAATTTTTGTTTGATTTGCTTGCAGGGAGGTTAAACATCAATGAGCACTTGTCCTGATTTGCTTTTGCTGGGCTGTTTATCAGCATCCCTCCTGATCTGTCTGCAGATTATACAACATTGCCTATTTGATGAGCATTTATCTTGATTTTTTACAATGACCGCTCCCCGCATCAAACGGGGTGCACATTTTGCGTGATCGCGAGTAGCCTCCTGTGATCACGGTGCAGCTCCTGGCAGCTGGGTCTGGCACCACCTTCCCAGGTTGGATACCTGTGGTCTCCACCCACTCAAGCAGCCGCCCAATCCCGGCTGGGGAGGTGTTGCCGGGGGGATTGGCCAGGTAGAAGGAGGGATTAGTCAGTACACACAATAGGAGTTGAGTCATACCTGGGAAGCGGCCGTTGGATTCAGAGCTTCCCCACCCACCACTCCCTCATTTGACGTTTACTCTGCAGGTTAACCATTTTATTTCCACAGCCACACAGGCACGCAGGCGCTGCTATGCCAAGGTCACTGTTGAAGGCCGGAAAGGACTTTCCCTGCATTGGCAGGTTTCGCCTTTCCAGTAGCAATTCGTCATAACTTTGGTGGTCGCAGGCCTTGGGCGGAATCCTTTTAGTCATTTACAAAATGGGGGTGTGTGGGGCGGTGACCCTCACCCCCATTGCAGCGGCAATAACAGGGTTCTTGTTAAAGGGGTCTCAGGGGGAGGCATTGGCCCATACACCCAGAGGTCGTCATTGCCCTCCCCCTCCAGCGGCAGCGAACAGGGGGGTGGGTGGGCTATCTGCTTGAACATATGTTCTCCAGAGTTAGCCCACTCCCCACTCATGCTGGATAACCCTGATATTACCCAGAACCCCGGCTGGGGGCTGGGAAGGATAAACGCCCAATGCCTGAGCCAAGGTCTCCCTACATCTGAATATTAATAAAGTTGTGGCCAATTTAATCCCATAGAACGTTGTCACGTGTCGTTATTTCCCTCAGGGGCTGCCCGGGGTTCGGGGGACTCTGCCTGGCCACGCAAAGTGGTTAAATGGAGCTGTGTCAAAGCAAGGTGTACCCCACACTTTCGTGTGTATTTTCCCACCGCTTTCCTTTTCACAAGACTTTTATATGACTTTTCATATGACTTTCTGTCATGTCCCCTCTTACTTGCCTTTCCCCTGGACTAAAAAGTCCCATGGTCCCAAGAGTTCTACCCTTGGTTCCACTGAAGAACTCAAAGGCAGTGGGTTGATTTTGTGGAAACGTCTGCAAGATGACTGGGTTCCTCTCTTCAGTGTTAAGGAAGCAGGTCTTATGTTTTGTTTAGTTTTCAAAAGAGGATCTGAGAACAGGCATCTCATTCTATGAAAGAGGATGTGGAAATCGTAGAGAAATCTGTTTGGAACCCACTCAAAAGTGCCCCAAAGCTCCCCTTTGGGAGAGTTCTTAACTGCATAATATTGTTATAGATGGGGGGCGGGGGGTGGCACTAAACCCTAGAAATTAATAAATGGGATGTGAAGAGAGAAATACAAGCTGCAGAGGAATTCCTGACCTAGCCTATGCAAAACGACCTGGCCAACTTAGGGACATTAAGAAATAATACAGGGCCATTGAGGGCCATTGGCAATGCAATAAAATTGTCCTCCCCCTTGCCCTGAGGTGTGAACAGAGACTGGGGCTTTGGAAGGTTGGCAGGGTAACTGGGTGTGAGGCGAAAAGAGAGTTTTTAGCAAGGTGTTCTGGGAAGAAGAAGGGAGAATAAAGACTGGGGTCCATCTTGGGAAGGCTGGCTGAAGGCTGGCTGGGAAAGATGCCTTGGACTCCAGGGCAGCTCTGCTGTGGGGGACAAACCCCTCTTGAAATGACCATGCTTTAAGATATGGACTCCCTCCCTGCAGACGGAAGTGTAAATAGGTGAATAAGCCATATTTCTTAAAACTACGACATTTCCTGCCATATCTCAATTCTCCAAAGGAACACAGACCCTGGGTGAATGCCTGGCACCCCATGGGCTCTTGCTGCAGCTTGGCAGAGGGTGTGGGTGGCACACAACTTTTGTAACAATATTATCTCCTAACACCTTAAAAGCATCGATTCCCAAATCACTGGGGAGGACCATAGCACAGTGGTGTGGCATCCTCTTGGAATGCAGCAGGTCCTAGCCAGGTACAATTCCAGGAATCTCCCACAATGCCCTTAACGTAACGTTTTCCAGGGGCATTGTGGGAAACAAAGATGGGGGCCTCCCGGCTGGGTTTGGAACCTGTCGTTTTAATTTCCCACAATATTCTGGAGCAATGTAGGCACTGTGGGAAATTTAAACGGTGGCTGGGCACGGACTAGGGTGCTGCTGCCTGTTGCCTCTCTGGGTAAGAGTGCCAGCTTGGCTCAAACCTAGAGTCAGCCCTGTTGTTGTAAGGGAAAGTGAAAAGAACGGAAGTGTTTAGATTCTGAACCAAGCAGGAAATCACACCAGGCCAGGCGTGTCAGCGTGGTAACGTGGGTTGCCAGTGTGCGAGAAGCGGGTTGGGAGAGCAGACAAAAACAGGCAGAGAGCGCGAAGAAATAACGGCAACCAAATTTCCTGTTGACTTTACTGCTAGGTTACTGGGTTATGAACTGATCCAGTTTTTAGTTGTTTCCTGTCTCATCTTCCAACCTTTGTCAACCTGGTGCCCTCCAGATGCCAACTCCCATCATCGCTGGCTGGGGCTGAAGGGAAGTGCATTCCAGAACATCTGGAAAGTGCCAGGTTGGCAAAGGCTATAGTAATAGTATATTTTATGAGCTGCTCTGTGATCAGGGTGGTGTGGTGTTTAAGGCTTCTGTTGATACCAAGATTTAATTTCTGGTGATGCATTATTTTTATTTTTGCATTTTGTTGTTAGACCTTATTAAGGGCATGGTTTAATTTTGCGGAATATTTTTGGATGAGAGGCTTTCACTAACTTACTGATTATCTCATAGAATAATTGTATCATAGATTTGTAGAAGGGACCCTGAGGATTTAAAGTTTGGTTTCTTGTTTAAAAAAAATAAAAATAAACATGAAGCAAACAGAACGTTCTTTCAAAGCTGAACATCCGACATGGCTTCTGACCAACTCCTGCAGCCAATCGGAAGCCGTGCCTTGGTTTCCGAACAGTTCTGGGAGTTGAACGGACTCCCGGAACAGATTAAGTTCGACAAAAAAGGTACCACTGTATCTTAACTTTTGTCCCATGCATAAAAAGGTGTGTCCTCCCAGCTCTCACCTGGGAGCATCCCTTTCTTCCCCCAGCCTCTCACACAGGGAGAAAAAAGGACCAGAGAGGAAAAAAGAATTTAAAAAGGACTGGGGGGGAGGGGGGAGGAAGGACCAGAGAGGGATACAGAATAAAACTATCCAACTATCTGTCTGTCAGCTGTATATACAAGATTTCTTGAAAATATTTGAAATGATCACTCCAATATAATACCCAGTTATTCTTCCTTCTCCTGTCTCTGCCCAGTTCCTGAGCAAAACAGATAGATACCCAAGTGTCTTCTAGACCTCTACAAGGGCCTGTGGTACTCTGTACTCTGTTGGGCATGGGTGGACCAAACCACAAGGCAGCTAGCAAAACTCTTTCTTTCCTCTTCACAAAGCTCAGCAACCACAAATTGGTTGCTGAGAAATGGCGTTTTCAGCTTAGTTCCACTGCCCACAGGCTAGCGAGGCGAAAGAACCTTGATGCATGGGAGAGTCTTTCTCATGGATTCCATCCCACATTAAACCCCTGTCATGTCCGGTTTCTGTAACATTTAAAGGGCACCTGAGAATGCGAGTTGCTGGAGGACTCATTTGCCTACCATCTCAAGGGGAAAGTAATACTTGGCAACTGTATGTAATATAACAGGATCTGGGGGTTGATGCCAATGCTAATCCTCTGCAGGGTATGCCCATAGGTTAATGAACACAGCTAAGATAGCCTTTCGTTCCAGTGGGTCTACTCTGAGTAGGACTCGACTGCTGTGATCTGTGGAGCTGGCACTTTTGCAAGAACCATATAATCTCTGTCCTGCACTTGCAAGAGACCACCAGTGCTTTAGTGTGGCAAAACTTGTTCTCCGAAACTCGCTGCCTATTGATATTAGGCTGGTGCCTTTGCTGTACTTTTCTTGACGATCGCTAAAAAGTTTAAGTGATCCTACCTAGAAATATAATGTTATTAGGTGTGTTAAAACTGCTGATTATTTGTCTATACCCTGATGCATTTCATTAGGTCCATCTGTTTCCCAATTTAGTTTTACTGGTGTTGTCTATTATTAATTTTACTGGCGTTTGATACTGTTCTACAAGGGCTGGCTCAGTTGCTAGAGAATGAGAATGTTAATCTCAAGGTCATGGGATCTGAGCCCCATGTGGGGCGAAAGATTCCACCATTGCAGGGGGTTGGACTAGGTGATATTTGTGGTCCCTTCCAAGTCTATGATTCTATGTACATTGCTTAGAGGAGGGGGCAGTGGGGCTGATTAAGCAATACATTTTTTTTACAATATACAACACATAGTTAAACCATGAAACTCACTCCCACAGGAAGCATGGATGGCTTTCACAGAGGAGTGAGCTAGCAAAGGTTATGGTCTGCCTCCATGGTCAGAGCAGCAATGCTTCTGAATTCCAGTTGCTGGAAACCACAGGAGGGGAGAGAGCTCTTGTGTTCAGGTCCTGCTTGTGGGTTAATAATAATAATAATAATAATAATAATAATAATAAAAATTCTTTATACCCCGCCCATCTGGCTGTGTTTCCCCAGCCACTCTGGGCATCTTTCAACACACATAAAAACAGAACAAAACATCAAACATTAAAAACTTCCATAAACAGGGCTGACTTCAGATATCTTCTAAAAGTCAGATAGTTGTTTATTTACTTGACATCTGTTTGGAGGGCGTTCCACAGGGCAAGAAGGCCCTCTGCCTGGTTCCCTGTAACCTCACTTCTCGCAGGGAGGGAACCACCAGACCCTCGGAGCCGGACCTCAGTGTCTGGGCTGAACGATGGTGGTGGAGACGCTCCTTCAGGTATACTGGGCCGAGGCCATTTAGGGCTTTAAAGGTCAGCACCAGAGGCATGTGGTTGTCCACTGTGATAATAGGATGCAAGGTTAGATGGGCCATTGGTTCTTTTATGTTCTCCATACCTTGTTGATCAAGAAAGGCTTGTCTGGAACAGGAAGTTCTCTTATACATTGTCCTTCTCAGGAGGATCCAATGGCCAACATGCATTGGCAAAGGAAGTCCAGGATGTAAATGCGCTTCACTGAGAAGGCTACTACCACAAGCAGGTCAGTGGTTTGCCACACAGGGCCGATGTGCACAGATCTCAGAAGCTTCTGGGGTTTGCTCTCCAACCAGACTTAGCAATGATGCTTTCAGGTGGCTTTGCAAGTTATAGCTTGCGCACCACCTATGGTTAGGTGGGATGTTAGCTATGGTGGTTGCTTCCCCTCTAGTGGTCACTACTACACCCACAGACAGAAGAGCTGAGCATAGCGAAAGTGAAAGCAGACAGTTCCCAGCTTGCTGCATCAGTAATGCACCAAGTTGGGTGGAAGGGATGAATTGCCTTCTTTTTGGAATGTCAAGAAGCAATGAAGAGGCTCTAAGGGAACCTGTTCTGGCTGGAGAAGCCTGATTTTTAGCCCCACCCACATCCCAGTGAGCCAAAGTTGACAGGCATGCAGGGCCACCCACCTGTCAATCACCAAATGTCATCATTACATCAGGTGAGGCTTCCCTTTGAAGCCCCCATTGTAGGGACTCACAGGACTTTCAAACAGCCCTTGGGGAACATCATAACACGTTGATGTTTACCAAGGGCCTTCAGATGCCCCTCACTCCGTGCTTCTCCTACAAACATCTGAGGAGGGGGGGGTTCATTTTAAAGCCCACAGCATTGTGCTCTCCTACCACCCATCAGCTGATAGGCATGCAAAGCTTGGGATGGGGGTATTTGAAAGCCTTGAGTTAAGGTGCGCTTGGATGGGGTGGGATTGCACTTTCAAACAATCCCTCTGTGTTTCGCTTTTAAACTGTGGAGGTTTGAAAGAGAAACACATTGGGTAGATGTTGGGATACGTGCTTGCTCAATCAGAGGGATAACCAGCTCACCTTGCTCGATCAAAGGAATAACCGGGAATTTTAAGCTTCCAATTGTTCCTTTGAAGCCCTGTTCTCACCTTCATCACACCTGACACAACGCAATTTTCAAATTTCTTTTTTAAAAAATCCCTTGCGAAAATTCATCAACATTATTGGCTGAATTTTCCCTCATTTTTCTAGGCAGTTTTCCTGAATATACACATTTTTACAAGCCGTTTCTCACAATATAATTCATTTTTTTATATGTCATTTTTACTAATATGCACACATTTATATGTACACTTTACTGTAGCAGGTGCATTTTTGTACACAGTTCTTGGCTGGATAACCGCATTGCAAAATTTTGGGGAAATGGGAATTTAGAAAGAAGCCTGTGTTTCAGTTCATTGCAACTCCCTCCCCCAATGAACCATACTCTCCAGATCTCCAGCTCTCATTTTTTATAAAAGTAAGAGCAAATTTCTACCATTTGCAGAACCTGAGAGATGAAGCCAAATATGAGGTTGGCCTGCTTGCTCCTTTCAGCGTTTTAATTATTTAATTACTTTACTTAATTGCATTTATCCCATCTTTTCCTCCAAGGAGAAGAAGAAGAAGAGTTTGGATTTGATACCCCACTTTATCACTACCCGAAGGAGTCTCAAAGCGGCTAACATTCTCCTTTCCCTTCCTCCCCCACAACAAACACTCTGTGAGGTGAGTGGGGCTGAGAGACTTCAGAGAAGTGTGACTAGCCCAAGGTCACCCAGCAGCTGCATGTGGAGGAGCGGAGACACGAACCCGGTTCCCCAGATTACAAGTCTACCGCTCTTAACCACTACACCACACTGGCTCTCAAGGTGGCATATGTGGTTCTCCCTTGCCTTACTTAATCCTCTGTCACATAGGTTAGGCTGAGAGGCAGTGACTGGCTTAAGGTTGCCCATTGCGTTTCATGGCCCGGAGGGGATTTGAACCCTGGTCTCCCAGGTCTTGGCCTACAGCCACTACAGAGCCTGTACAGGTAACAGCAATAACAATCATTATTATCCTTAATGAATATAAGTAAAACATGAATGAGTACATAGGGATAACTACATAGGGGTTAGGGGAGGTGTAGTACATCTGTTGGGGGACACGTCATGCTCCTTCTCGGGCAGTTTGTCCACCTTTGGTCATCAACCAGCACTTAGCTCTCACGTGTGGCTCCTAGAAGCTGTCAGCATGTGAAAGTGGCCACACCCCGGGAATGGGCTTAAACTGGCTGGCTAAACCAGGTGAGGGTAGCCGATGGGTCTCATACCCTTGGCATAGCTGTCAACCCTCCCTGCTGTTTCCCAATGCTATAGTAAGGGAATTTCCCACAAAAAAAGGGAAAGGTTGATAGCTATGACCCTTGGTGAGTTAGGGACTTTCCCTGCATGCGAAGACAGGCTCCAGGGGATTGTGTGGATGGCACCAATGCTTTGTTCAATGGTCAAGAAGGTGGTTTCTGCATGTGCTGTAGACATAGCTGTCAACTTTCCCCCTTTTTAAGGGAAATTCCCTTATTGCGAATAGGGTTCCTCGCAAGAAAAGGGAAAAGTTGACAGCTATGGCTGTAGAAGGAAGTGAGAGGCAGATGGGGCTCATCCACCTGGGAAGGTGGCCCATTAGGAGAAGGAAAACTCTGATCCTAAACCTCTGCTGCTTTGCAGGATATCTTCAGGAGAAGAAAAGGCTCTGGAGTAAACCCTACACAAATCCGGAGTGGAGTCCCTAAGATGGTTGTCTTAGATGTCTCCTTCCAGCAACTTCTGCAGCCAAGCTAATGCCAGATGTATTGCTCTGCTTTCCCTTGAAGCACATCAGCGAGGCCGAGAAGGGGGGTCTTGTTGTATGGCCAGCCCATGAACTCCAGACACACTGCCCAGACTTGCGCCCCAGAGAGGTCACTTTGGTGCTGCTAACGCAGTGGTTTGACTTCACCCCTAGAGGTGCACCCCACTGATCCTCAAGACAAATGGATGCCAACAACTGAGAGCCAGTGTGGTGTAGTGGTTAAGAGTGGTAGTCTTGTAATCTGGGGAACCGGGTTCGCGTCTCCGCTCCTCCACATGCAGCTGCTGGGTGACCTTGGGCTAGTCACACTTCTCTGAAGTCTCTCAGCCCCACTCACCTCACAGAGTGTTTGTTGTGGGGGAGGAAGGGAAAGGAGAATGTTAGCTGCTTTGAGACTCCTTCGGGTAGTGATAAAGCGGGATATCAAATCCAAACTCTTCTTCTTCTTCTTCTTCTTCTTCTTCTTCTTCTTCTTCTTCTTCTTCTTCTTCAACAAGGGATAAACTGCCCCTTTATATTTTTTTCAGTGCCCCTCCTTGAACCTTTAGGCTGGCTAAAGGCCTGGTCCAGCCCTGACACCAGATCCTGTTATGCCAGGCTTATCTATTGCCCTCTGGATGTTGTTGGACTACAGCTCTCATCATCCTTGACCATTGGCCACACCAACTGGGGTTGATGGGAGTTGGAGTCTAACTATGACTGGAGGGCCATAGGTGCCTCATCTCTTCTTTAGGCCCCTGGCTCTACAATCTAAACCACACTGACCAATGTCTATGGAGAATTGCCTCACCCCTGCAACAGAGTTTGATGCCGAAATCCAGCACTGCCTGAGCTCTGCGAGTGCGCCTTTCTCCCGATTGAAGTGCAGAGTGTTTGAGGACTGGGACACTCGCAGGGAAAACAAAATGCTTGTTTACAAAGCTATCGTACTACCAACCGTACTGTATGGTTGTGAAACATGGAGCACTTATAAATGCCATCTCCAACCCCTCGACAGATTCCATCAACGGTGTCTCCGAAAAAAATTATACATCACTTGGGAAGACAGGTGAACTAATACCAGTGTACTGGAAGAAGCAAAGATCACCACCTGATGATCGTCTTCCAAAGCAACTACTCTATTCCGAACTTAAAAATGGAAAGCGTAATGCTGGTGGTCAACAAAAGAGGTCTCAAGGCAAATCTTAAAAAATGTAGTATAAACACCAAGAACTGGGAAACACTAGCCTATGGGTGCTCCAATTGGAGAACAGCCTCTACCAAATGTGTCATGTGTTTTGAAGACGCTCAAACTCAGGATGAAAAGGAGAAACGTGCTAAGAGGAAGGCACGCTTGGCAAATCCACACCGTGATAAACTCCCGCCCAGAAACCAATGTCCCCACTGTGGAAGGACTTGTGGATCCAGAATTGGCCTCCACAGTCACTTACGGACTCATTGTTAAAACTGTGTTTATGGAAGACAATCTTACTTGGCTACCAGTGATAGAAGAAGAAGAAGAAGAAGAAGAAGAAGAAGAAGAAGAAGAAGAAGGGTAAACTACATTTTCTAGGATTCTTTGGATGATTCTGTGGCATTGCTTGTAAATATGCATTTTTTCATATATAAAGGGAATTCTTTCTTTGTTTGCGTGTATATTGTGGATGTCCCTAGATCTAAATCACCCAAAGGAAGTGCAAATTAGCTCACGCCCAAATCAAAATGAAAACACAAAGCTTACAGCAACCATGGACTGGGAAAGGAAGCAGCAGCGATTCAACTTACAGAGCAGAGAAATAGGCAACCGTCCAACAAGGAAGGGATGTGCAAAGTTTGTCCCTGACCTCTAGGGTAAGGCCCCTGCACAAATGAGAAGTGGGACGCAGAAGCTATAATCATGGTGCCGGGTTTCTTTATCACCCAGAGCCCTTAGCAAAGTCACAGGGAAGAAAGGCAAGGCAAATGGGGCAACTGGGAGGAGGATGGAAGAAGAATGTAAAAGCCTTCTGCCAACTCTCAATTTCATATTTTCTTAAAAAGCTAATGGAGTGGGTGGAATGTACAAAGTAACCCCAGTTGTGAAATAAAGATGAGGCAACGAGAGAGAATCCCTGGGTTGTTGTGCTCCAGAGAAGACACAGCCACCAACTCTTAATTCAGAGCTGGAATTAGACAGGGTCAAACCACCACTAAGCTCACATCCACAAGATACGCTCTTATACCGCTTTAAACACTCATCACCATCATTATATTTGTACGCCGCCTTTCCATAGTTAAAACCGCGCTCCAGGCAGCTTACCACATTAAAAGATTCACATAGTTGCAAACGGAAGAAAAGTGGTCTACAACGATAAATAAAACGCATCGAAAACACACAGCCAAACCCAACAGTTGCCATCATAATGGGATCTAAAAATAAAGGTACAAAGAAATAACATCATGAACAGCAACAAAAAAAGCCCCAAACCCCCTCAACAACCCCCCCCCAGCCCAAGACTCCACCTAAACATTCCTAAACACCTAAAGATTCCACCTAAACAGTAGGAAGAACTTCCTGACAGTGGAGAGCTGTTGGACAGTGGAATTTGCTGCCAAGGAGTGTGGTGGAGTCTCCTTCTTTGGAGGTCTTTAAGCGGAGGCTTGACAGCCATCTGTCAGGAATGCTTTGATGGTGTTTCCTGCTTGGCAGGGGGTTGGACTGGATGGCCCTTGTGGTCTCTTCCAACTCTATAATTCTATGATTCTAAGACTTGTGGTTTCCACCAAAGAATACTGGGAACTGTCGTTTGTTAATTGTGCTCTGAGTTGCTAAGGGACCCCTCACAGAGCTACAACTCCCAGCACCCTTAACAAACTATAGTTCACAGGATTCTTCTGGGGGTGGGGAAAAACACGACTCCTAAAATGATGGGTGAGGTGTGGGGGGATGGAGGGGTAAGAAAATACACAGGAGAGCAATTATGGCTGTATATGAATGTTTTTCTATTTAATGCATGAGAGAATGTATGCAAATGTATGAATGTATATTTATAAATGTCTGTTTATATATCTTAATAAAAATTAATTATTAAAAAAAAATAAAACAAAGTGATAGTTACAGGTAGGTAGCCGTGTTGGTCTGCCATAGTCGAAACAAAATAAAAAAATTCTTTCCAGTAGCACCTTAGAGACCAACTAAGTTTGTTCTTGGTATGAGCTTTCGTGTGCATGCACACTTCTTCGTATCTGAAGAAGTGTGCATGCACACGAAAGCTCATACCAAGAACAAACTCAGTTGGTCTCTAAGGTGCTACTGGAAAGAGTTTTTTTTTATTTTGTTAAAACAAAGTGATGTAAGTGTGCTTTAAATGTATGCCGTGGATCTGACTGTAGACTCTTACCTCCCTGCACCCTCGGAAAAAAAAGAGGCGGGTGGGAAACCCGTTGTCCAGTTAGCAGATAGACCTGGCTGTCTGATGTCACATGTCAAAAGGGGAGCAATTTGCATACAAACATTACATTTAAAAAAAAACACCCAACAAACAGATATCCAAAGTACAGAGATGGCTATAAGATCTTGTGCCTGAAAACATATGAAGAAGAAGAGTTTGGATTTGATATCCCGCTTTATCACTACCCGAAGGAGTCTCAAAGCGGCTAACATTCTCCTTTCCCTTCCTCCCCCACAACAAACACTCTGTGAGGTGAGTGGGGCTGAGAGACTTCAAAGAAGTGTGACTAGCCCAAGGTCACCCAGCAGCTGCATGTGGAGGAGCAGGGAAGCGAACCCGGTTCACCAGATTACGAGTCCACCGCTCTTAATCACTACACCACACTGTATGAGCATACAGATTTAGTTATTTGCTACAGGAATTTCCTGCCTTTCCTTCAAGCAGCTAGAGGCAGCACACATATATTTGTCTCTTACATTTTATCCTCTTCTACAACAACCGTGTCAGGTATGGCAGGCTGAGAGATAATGACTAGCCTCAGCTGACCTAGTAAGTTTCATAGCTGAGTGGGAATTTGAATCACTTGGCGTATTTTGAATAAATCTGAATGCTGGGAATCTGAAGCTAGACTTTTCTGGTCTGACATGCAAACCAATGTACTCACTCTGGGTTTCTGAAGCTGCTGAATCTAGCCCAACACAGTCTTTGCTGACTGGCAAGCAGGTCTTTAAAATCCCGGCAGAGACAGACACCTAGGATGCTTAAACAGGGATCAAACTTGGGATCTTGTGCATGTAAAGAAATAGACGTCGATGTCACTGTTTTTGTAAGGGATTCAATCACATGCCGACAAATTAAGGTTAAACAAGTCTAAGTTGATTAGGAAGTCTTGCAGGAGAAACCCACTTCTCCAAAGTATCAGACTTTTTGCAATAAAGAAAGTGACGCGAAAATGCACTGGAAAGTGTGTGTGTGTGGGGGGGTGTCTCACTTTCTTCCACACAGCTTCATCTAACCTTCCTCAAAACAAAATCAGGACAAACGATCAACAAACACGTTGTCTGGAAGTTCCCGCTGAGCTACAGCTCCTCAGCCAAATGCACAAAGCCAGCCACCACAATCTCACTATCCCAAACCAGATTTTGCAGCAACTACAATTCATACTGTTCTAACCACACACCTATTTGATCATCACAAAAAACCCTGAGAGGTAGGCTAGGCAGAGGAATAGCAATCGGCCCAAGGTCACCCAGAAAGCTTCGGGACGGAGTGAGGATTTGAACCTGGGTCTCACAGATCTTTTTCCTGTTATTCCAACCGCTACATTACACCAGCTCTCCAGTCTTGGTTGCAGACAGGCAGTGGCCTTCTATGAGAGCTGATCATAAGTGACAGACACATTATTTCCTTGCTTTCTATGAGAGCTGATTGTAAGTGACAGACACATTATTTCCTGTGATAGACACCCTGACCTGTGGGGGTCCTACTCTTGCATCCCACCCATGAGGTTTCGGGGTGATTATATATTTGTGTATATTCAAAAACGTATACCCAGGGATTTTTTTTTCCAGGTGGAACTCGCCGGAACTCAGTCCTGGCACTTCTCAGGTGGGCACCATTGCCATGATAAGAGAAGGTGTTCACGGTGAGTTCACCTCTTTTCCTAGAAAAATAGCACTGTATATACCTCGTCTCCTCCCCTCACCCCCCCCCAAAAAATCCGGCATACAAAACCAATTTGAAACGGACAGAATTACAAAGAAAACATTCCCAGTCTCAAACGAAACACGTGCTCTGCCAAAAACCTCTCCGTCAGCATGATCACGAGGATGTGTGTGAAAATGTTGAGCAACGGATGCTTCTCTATTACCTATGCATTACCTACATGTGTGCATACAATTGCCTGTCATCAGCCTACAGCTGCTTTCTCCACGAGGGAATAAGTCTCACTGAACTCAGCAAGGCACGCTTCTGAGTAAGGCTGCAAAGGGTGGCGCTCCGTTTTGCCCCATGGGCAACCCCAGTCGAGCACCGAATGGGGCATCCGTGTCAATAAATGCCGGTGTCAGAACACACCAGCGATGGCTTACCTTTGTGATAAGCAGCTCCCGGTTCTTCTCGAGCGCCTTGGAGCTCTCTTTTCGCGAAGGATTATAAGAAGAAGCTGAGGTCCCCCGGCTACTCGACTTGCCTGTCTCCCTCTACATGCATGAAACCGGGGCCAGGAAGTAACAGTCAGTTGTGGTGTTAGCTCATGTTCCAAACAAAGGGAGGGGGGTGGAACAGAAGAAGAAGAAGAAGAGAATCCTACACAACTAACTCAATTGTTTCAACACTGCCCACTTAATAGGAGTGAGAAATAATAAAAAAGCGGCGTTTCCAGGATCTAACCGCCTGCTGCAATTTTTAGTATAATCGCTAGCAGAGAGTACTGTGTGTTTTTTTTAGTTTGGAGAAAAGGCGAGTTTGAGGCAAAGCGATAAACTCTGTAAAATGATGCAATGAGAAAGAAGATGGAGAAAAGTACCGCCCGCCTCTCTCCTAAAACAAGGCCTTGTGGACATCCGATCAGTGCTATCTTTCCAGAAAAAGAGGTGCTGGAACTTGCCACGAACGCCTGCCTTCTTCTCTTAGAATGCCAATGGCACCCACCTGAGAGTTGCCAGGACTGAGTCCTGGTGAGTTGATGTCTTCACACAGCACGTATGGGACCTGCTCCCACAAGAGGCAGTTGTGGCCAGGGACGTTGGTAGGGGGGGCGGTGGGGGCGCTGCGCCCCGGGTGCCAGGGGAGGGGAGGGGTGACAAGCGGCGGCCCCTCCTGCCACTCCCCAAGGGGAGCCCCGCCGCCCGGCACCCTGTCTGTGCAGCGCTGCTGCTCCCGGGGCGACGGAGCGAGCGGTGGCGCATGGAGAGTGGCGGGAGGGGCCGCCGCTTGTCACCCCCACGCGCCGCCGCTCGCTCCGTCGCCCTGGGAGCAGCAGCGCACGGCCGAGAGAGCACCCCGCCCGTGCAGCGCTGCTGCTCCCGGGGTGACCGTTGGTGTGTGGGGAGTGGCGGGAGGGGCCGCCGCTTGTCACCCCCACGTGCCGCCGCTGCTCCGTCGCCCCGGGAGCAGCAGCGCACGGCGTGTGCAGTGCTGCTGCTCCCGGGGCAACGGAGCGAACGGCGGCGCGTGGGGGTGACAAGCGGCAGCCCCTCCTGCCACTCCCATGCGCCGCCGCTCCCTCTGTCACCCCGGGTAGCGCGGAGCCTTCCTCCGCCACTGGTTGTGGCCACCAACTTGGATGGCTTTAAAAGCGGGCTGGACAAAATAAAGGAGGAGGAGACTCTCAATGGCTACTAGCCACAATGGCTATGTTCCACCTCCATTGTCCAGCGCTAGAAACTGAGATAAGAAAGCTAGGAGCTAAATGGCACCTTAGACCCAGGTGATGTGCGCAACAACGGAATGTCTAGGCGCGCTTTTTTAACAACAAGAATACAAAGCTGGAAATGAATGAACTGCAGCTAAAATATTACGTTCATTTTTCACATGGTCTAGTCCTTCCCCTGCCCACCCCCCTAATATTCTTAAGAGGGTCTCTTCTCCAGTCTTCAGAGAACAGCAGGAAGCGGGGAGGTAGAAAAGGGTCCCCCTTTCCTTCCACTCTGCAGTTTTAATATGAAATCTCAGGCACAGTGCTGCTCGCGCTAATGAAATTCCCTGTCGCAAAATGCACCGACAACAATGGGAGTTTCAAACACTGCCACTGCCAGAGGGGTTACATCTCTGAATACCAGATGCTGGGAATCCCAAGTGAGCAGAGGGCTCCTGTGCATGGGTCCTGCTTGCGTTCTTCCTCTGCTTAGGGTTCGTTTGTTTTTTTTGGCGAAAGAGTTATTATAATTCTACAAACTCCAGGGTTTCCCCAGAGCTACTCTTGTGCATGGGTGGTTTTGTTTCCGTTATTTAAAGACGTAAATAAGGAAAAGAATAAGTGGGGCATTCACACATAGTATTTCTTGAACTTTGCGGGGTTGAGCCCCATTTCCTGACCTTAGGAACACTTCGGAAGTTGCCTAATACCAAGTCAGAGCGTTGGTACATCTAACACAGTGTTATATCTATACAGACTGGAAGCAGCTCAAGCAGGCAGCTCTTCTAGCCCTAAGCAGAGATGCTGGGGGTTGAACCAGGGATCTTCTGCCTGCAAAGCTGGTGCTCTACCACTGAGTTACAGTCATTCTCCTATGGATGTCTTTTGGGACACCTTCTCTTGCTCAAATGCTAGATTGCTGCTACAGGGGAAAATGGATTTTGCTGCCCCATCTCTGCATCTTGTTCCATGTGCGGTACAATCATCCATGTTCGAGCAGGCCCCATGGGATGGCTGACATCCGTCTGTCTTGGGAGACAATGAAGGAGTGTTTCTTTATGGTGAAGTCAAACTGTTGGAAGGTTGTAGCACCTGCTGTGGCTGTAGAGACTGATACAGGAGAGACATGTTTCGTTGCAGCTGGGGCAGATGAAGGCATCCGGTTGTGCTGCTGCAGATGCACCACGGCCTTTCTTCTCTGTGCGTTCCTCCCGGTGGCCATTCCTCCTCTGGTCAGTGCTGTGGATGCACAACCTGACCGTCTGTCTCTAGGCACTGCAGTTGTCTGCAAGGGATTCCACTGCCTCACCACCCTGCAAATCCATGGGCACGTGGGTGTATATTGTAGAGATGTGCTTCAGCAGATAACACACAACAGATAAGCACACAAGACGAGTTGCTGCATCAGGCCAATGGTCCATCTTCTTCTCATAGTGGCACCCAGATGCCTGTGGGTTTATGTTCTTAGGTTAACATGGGAAAAATGTTTCCAGCTGAAACATTCTTGCTAGTGCACACGAGTGTGCTATCCTAGTGTGCACACGAGTGTGCTATCCTAGTGTGCACCTGAGCACAAAAACTGTACTGCCTGCATTTGTCAGCCAGATGGACTTCTGAATAGTTACTGGATCATGTGCAAGGTCTTGTTACTAAACTATAAAGCCCCGAACAACTCAGGACTGGATTACCTAACAGACCACATAGAATCATAAAACTGTAGAGTTGCAAGGACCCCAAGGGGCATTGTAGTCCAACCCCCTGCAATGCAGGAATCTTTTTGCCCAATGTGGGGCTTGAACAACAACAACAACAACAACAACAACAACAACAACAACAATTTATTATTTATACCCCGCCCATCTGGCTCGGTTCCCCCAGCCACTCTGGGCAACTCCCAACAGAAAATTAAAAACACAACAAAACACCAGACATTAAAAACTTCCATAAACAGGGCTGCCTTCAGATGTCTTCTAAAAGTCAGATAGTTGTTTATTTCCTTGACATCTGATGGGAGGGCGCCACTACCGAGAAGGCCCTCTGCCTGGTTCCCTGTAACCTTCACTTCTTGCAGTGAGGGAACCGCCAGAAGGCCCTCAGAGCTGGACCTCAGTGTCCGGGCTGAACGATGGGGGTGGAGATGCTCCTTCAGGTATACTGGCCGAGGCCGTTTAGGGCTTTAAAGGTCAGCACCAACACTTTGAATTGTGCTCAGAAATGTACTGGGAGCCAATGTAGGTCTTTCAGGACTGGTGTTAAATGGTCTCAGCAGCCACTCACAGTCACCACTCTAGCTGCCGCATGACCCTGAGATTAAGAGTCTCATACTCTGCCGACTGAGCTATCCCACAGGGATATGTTTGGACCTATGTAATACTGCAGGAAAATTTTCCTCGTGGCACCATATAAAACAAACATTTTCTGCCAATGCTACTGCTATCCTTCCTGCTACTCTACACGAAGCACCGCAAATCAGTTGTTCAAGTCACCCCGTAAATACACACATTTTTGCCCAGTCTTTCCTTGACCTATAAGATTAGCCCCTGCTATTTTTTTTTAGAATACTGTTTTACTATTTTCATGCTGCGTTTTTGTATACCACTCCAATGTTTCTAAATATCAAGCGGGTTGCAAATGCTTTTAAACAAGCAAGTAAATTTTGCAGTGCATTTGTGGAGACTGCCAAGCTACAGTAGATGCCCCAAAAGGCTGCATCAGTACATCTTTTGCCCCGATAGGCATCACTTTCACACAAACTTACATCGAATTAATGCTCATTCGCTGATTTTTCCAAAGGTCCTTTCAGAGCTCTTTGCAATAATCCCTTTCCGTTTGTAACCAACCCTGGATAATTTGGTGCCATCGGCAAACTTGGCCACCTACCGAAAAGTTGTGATAATAGCAGACAAATAAAATAACTTACATGTTGCTGCCCTTTTACGACACCGAAAATCTGCTGCCTGAGGCAGAGGTTTCACTCCAGATGTTGTGGGCTACAACTCCCATCAGCACCAGCTTGCATGGGATGGTGGGAGGTCTTAGCCAAGACATATTGAGGGCTGGTTCTCCCTGGCTGGAAATGTGAAGGCCTGCGGGAAAACTGGGAGGAAAGACAGGGAGCTTTCTCCCAAATTTTCCAAACCCCTCTCCAGGGGCGTACCCAGGATCAAAACAAGGGGGGGGGGCAAGCCATGGTCGTTCAGGTTCAAAAACAAAAACAGCTTCAAAAAACAAAAACAGCTTCAAAAAACAGAAAAACTCCCCCCCCCAAACAGAAAGCCCCAAATGGCTGAAAAACTCAGTTTCCCAGGATCCTCAGTCCTCGCAAAGGAACTACTCACCATGCAAGGGAACTCAGTTTCCCAAGCTCCCTTGCAACGATGAATCCCGGCAAATTCAGAAACTGTTCCTCTCTTGCCAGCACGATGTAGCGTGGATACAAAAAGCAGGCAGACAAGGAAGGATGAGAACCCAGGCTAAGACCATGGTCAGCCCTCGGATTCGCCCCCTGACACTGCCCAAGTCTCAGCCATTTGACCAAGCAGGGTGCAGGCTAGGCATGCCAGCTCTTTGTCAGCATGAGGGAGGGGGAAACAGCTGGCGCAACACACACACACACACACACACACACACACACAGTGGCCAACTGTGCCTCGGCAAGAGGGCAAGAGCTCAATTGTTATTGAGATTTTGGGAGGGGGAGAAAGACCAGTCGTTGAGCTTTTTTTCAGGAGGAGAGCTTTTTCCCACCCCCCGCCGATAACCATTTAATTTTTTTTTGCTGGGGGGGGGAAGCTGCCCCCCCCCGGGTACACCCATGCCCCTCTCCCAATCTTTTCACAAAGAAATAGGGGGAAACACACATGGGGGAATGGGGAGCTCCCCCACTTTCCCACCCAGACAATCATGTCTCTCGGCTCCTCATCTGGTGGTAGGACTGCCCCGTGACAACTGGCTCCTCACCTCAACTCCAGATCATTCAGGGTCATTGTTTTGCTCTTTAGGAGGCGAGCAGATCCACCTTGCCAGATAGGAGAGGGAAGGGAAAGGAGAAGTGGATACTCACTCAAAGGTCTGATGAAATTAAGTTCAAACAAGGGAGGAGAGCTGCTGGGAAAAATAAGGAGTAGAGAAGGAGGCCGCAAACAATACATTTGGAGACTCACTTTTTTAGGGCCAGGCTGAAGGGAAGTGGTAAGCTTATGCCTCATTTCAAAGATCCTGCCCAATGAGAAAATAAGGAATATTTGCATAACTGAGAGCACACAGAACTTCAGCTCTTCGCCTGCCACTCCCTTGGCCTGGGCATGTGAATTCCTTTAAATGGCAATCGTCATCAGAGCGAATTCTCGTTATCGGCTACGAATTTGAGAGGCAGCAACAGTCCTGGATCTCTAAAGACGATGAAACAATTCCTTAGAAATTCTAAAAAACGGTAAAATCCATTCCTACAGGTGTACATTGCTACAGGTTTCTTCTTTACAGTATTGCTGATTTCACCTTTGGAATGTTTTAAAGAGTCATGGTTTTTTTTTTAATACTGTTTTTACTGATAATTGTATTGTTTTATTCTCTTTGTAAACGGCTCTGAAGCACAATCAAGTGGTGTATGGATTTTAGGAAATAAATAATAAATGTATAATGATCTTTGCACTAAGAGATCAGGGTAAATTCTCATTAACAGGCTGTCTGGAAGTGACCGCCAACTGCAGAATGGCGGTAATAATATCAGTATAGGTTCTTAGGGGACCTTTCAAATGTGTATCACGTACGTTACCATAGAAACCTCTACACCAACCCTGCAAGGAAGACCAGAAGCATCTTCAGTGTCATCATATATGCCAGTCTTGATCTCAGTTCTCTAAGCACCAGTTCTCCCTGTAGCCGAAATTGGTACTCTCGGTGGACATCAAGTTTGTGGAAGCAAAGTTCGACCTTGGCGTATTTACGGGAAAGAAAGAAATAGTTCAACGAAGACTGTGCGTGTTTGGTGGACACGGCATGCTCACCGATGTGCAAGTGTGTGGAATCGGAAACCAGGAATGGAATGGAGTATCCTGCATAGGAGCACTCCACGCTGCAATATTTTGTTGCAGAGCCAGTGTGGTGTAGTGATTAAGAGCGGTAGACTCATAATCTGGTGAACCGGGTCGTGTCTCCTCCTCCACATGCAGCTGCTGGGTGACCTTGGGCTAGTCACACTTCTTTGAAGTCTCTCAGCCCCACTCACCTCACAGAGTGTTTGTTGTGGGGGAGGAAGGGAAAGGAGAATGTTAGCCACTTTGAGACTCCTTTGGGTAGTGATAAAGCGGGATATCAAATCCAAACTTCTTCTTCTTCTTCTTCTTCTTCTTCTTCATTTTGCAGAGAGGTGTGTGGGAGGGTGAGGGTTCAGTGTCCGGAGGAAGCGGTGAGTGGCTTGCCTAAGTCCACCTAATGAGTTCATAACGAAGAGGGCTGATTCAAACTGTGCATTCTCTTGCTCAAACCCTTAGCCGAAAGGATGTTACAAGCCGGCGGTGCATGAAACGTTAAAGGACATTTCACGACCGGGTGAGTCATCTGGATTTCTCACCAGAAAATAAGCTTCTCAAAGTTGCAAGAGTCTCAGGATTTCCCCATCATGGTAATCATGTAAGGGCTTCAGATGTCTCCTATTTTAGATGAGTATGCTGATTCAAAAGGAAGTCTCATTTGGGGCTAAACTAGAGGTGACTTTTGCCACGTAGCTCGGGGTTACACAGATTTTGTGTGTGTATAACAGCTACAGCGGTGCATGTGTATGTGTGGAGGAAGATTGATCCGGACCACGGTGTGGAAGCTGCGTCTTTAACCATTTGCTGATGCATTGTTCAGTGACACCTACTTCCAAGTAAGTGTATATACGAGGGCAGCCACAGATACTGACAAGCTGGAACGTGTGCAGAGGAGGGAAACCAAGACGATCAAGAGTCTGGAAAACAAAGCCTGATGAGGAACAGTTGAAGGAGCTGGGTATGTTTAGCCTGGAGAAGAGGAGACTGAGAGGAGATATGAAATCCATCTTCAAATATCTCAAGGGCTGTCACACGGGAGATGGAGCAAGCTTGTTTTCTCCTGCTTTGGAGGGAAGGACTCGGACTAATGGCTTCAAATGACAAGAAAGGAGATTCTGACTAAACATGGGGAAACCTTTCTGGCAGTGAGAGTTGTTTGACAGTGTAGCAGTCTCCCTTGGGAGGTTGTGGAATCTCTTTTCATTGGAGGTTTTTAAGCAGAGGTTGGATGGCCATCTGTCATGGATGCTTTAGCTGAGATTCCTTGCATTGTAGGGGGTTGGACTAGATGACCCCTGGGGTCCTTTCCAACTCTTATGATTCTGTATTATCTGCCTTTTTGTGTTAGAGAGTTAGCCACTTCTCACTGTGAGGCTACGTTTTCCACCTGCCTCTTGCCAGAAATGGGGAGAGGCTATTGTGTTCAGGTTCTGTTTGTGATTTCCCCAAAGGCTTCTGGTTGGATACTGTAATAATAATAATAAATAATAATAATAATAATGTTTGTTTGTTTGTTTATACATACCCCGCCCATCTGGCTAGGTTCCACCAGCCACTCTGGGCAGCTCCCAACAGAATATTAAAAACACGATAAAATATTAAAAATTAAAAACTTCCCTAATCGGGGCTGCTGTCAGATGTTTTTAATGTTTTATGCTTTATTGCTTTTTATTATTAATATTCTGTTGGGAGCCACCCAGAGTGGCTGGGGAAACCCAGCCAGATGTGCAGGGTATAAATAATAAATTATTATTATTATTATTATTATTATTATTATTATTATTATGGCTTAAGAAACGGCCCCTCACCCCCAGCCGCCTTCAGGTTTCAGCCTCAAGAAGAAAAAAGCACCTCCGCCCAACCATAATGAAACTGGCCGCAGTTTGACCTTCAGGACTGAGCAGCCACCGTCAGCTTTTGTAGGAGGAAGTTTTCTTGCTAGAGATCATGAAGCCCAGGCAAGGCTGAGCCATAAAACCTCCCCCTCTTAAAAGAAATCAAGACTGCCTGCAAGTTTTGCTGGTGCAGATGAAAAGGGACACATCAAATCAGTATTATCAAATGCTAATCCGTAGTTATAATCAGCTACATTTTTGGACCTGGGCTTGCTTGAAGCAGTCATTGCATGAGCTCAGAGAACAGCCAGGAATTTTCACCCAGGATGCCCCACTCCTGAAAGACCTACAGAGGCTGTCAGTATTCTGCGAGAGAGGGATTCGAGCTGATGCCAGAACTTCAGGTTAAATTAAAGGGCTTTCTCACCTGAGCACAACTAATCTACTTCGTCTTTTTTTTAAAAAAATAAAAAGGCAGCCTTTTTGCAGTTTGGGAAATGCATTGAAAAGTTTGCGGTGAACAAATCATGTCCTGGGAAGGTGTGTAAATCCTCCACAACCAGATCAGGGTGGATGCAGAATAAATTCTCATTGTTGTATAACCGTCTTGCAAACAGAACCGAGTGAATGCTCAGTACCAGAAATACCAGATAGAACAGGGGCCGGGCCGCCAACTTTTTTGGACCAAAGGTCACATTTTGAATTTTGGGAGGGTTCTGGGGGCTCCAGTCACAAAATGGCTGCCATGGGGCGCAGGGCATAACACAAATTTAGAACAACCGTGCTGAAGCTTTTCCCCGTAGTTGTATTTCCATATGAGAAAAGGCTTGACCTGTTGAGTTTCTGCCTTGAAAACAAGACGGAAGAAGGCAGAAACAGACGCTCTTTATGACCCCAGGGTTTCCTGGGAATTCCTCATTGGTCACAACTCTGACTTCACATATTGGCTAAAAACACAGATAGGCAGAAGCAGCCAGTCTTGCTCATTTTACAGAAATTGCTTAGAAGGGTACCTGTAGATTTTACTTTATGACTTTGTAGGAAGGCTAGAGACTTACTTTCTTTTAAATGAGAATTCAGAGCCAGGAGGCCCTGCACTATGGGGCAATAAAGGCGTTAGTAAACTGTGGTGCCCCCAGGTGGATGTTAGCGACCCCTGGGACAGAACATAACTACCGCATAAGCTTTGGGGGCTTCTAGACTGTTGCTGTTATCAGGTGGGATTCAGTCCTATGCCAGCAAATTCAGGTTGTGCAGTTAGAGTTGGCTGAGAGACCTTGCACAACAAACCTGCATCCCCCAATGACTGGACTTTTTGCAAGAAGGAATGTGGTGGGGAAATGCACCGCAGTGTGTGGGAATGTCCTCTAATATCCCTGCAAAAAAGTCACACAGACACGGGATGAATGCTCAATAAACAGGTCATCTGAGAGCACGAGTGCCAACTTGGCATCGCGTGCATGACTCTGGTGCCGAAATTTGTGGGTGTCCGGCCCCTTCATGGGGAATTTTTGTGGGGTGCTCGTGCACCCAGGGCCCCAGAGAGTTGGCACCTATGTCTGGAAGCACAAACAGAATGCCCAAGCCCAGCCTTATTGAAGAAGTGCTCATTTTGCTTCCCCAGCCCAAAGACGCCTCTCACTTTCTGCACTAAAACTCTGCCCACCCTGTTCCTTAAAAGCCAAGGGCAGGGGGGGCGCGGGGATGTCGATTGCTGGACCAATGTCTTTGCTCCCTTACTGTTATGTACTGAGTTGAATAGGATCCAAATGCAGCAGTCTGATTGGTCCCAGAACAATAGGATTGAGATTGCAGCAGTCTGATTGGTCCCAGAACAATAGGATTGAGATTGCAGCAGTCTGATTGGTCTGCAGGAGCCACCCAATCCAGCTCCAGGTGGAAGTGAATCCGCACTCTGATTGGCATACAGGAGTATCCCGGAATTAGCCAATCACGTGGGGCCCATTGTGTAAATAGTGTATATAAAGCAAACGTTTTGGGGGAACTGCATTCCTCACTACTATGAGCTGAATAAAGAGCATGAAATTCACACTTGACTCCGAGTATATTTCACTTACCCTGCTGACTGCCTCTTAACTCTTTCCTTGCCTACTGATTTGAGCGTTAAAGGTTTTGGCAGAAACCGAAATCTGAGTTCCTAATCCAGCGAGAATTAGAACACTCCTTCACTTGAAGGTATTAAGCAGAGGCTACACAGTCATTTATCTGGGATGCTGCGGTTCACCGACCCCCAACAGGTGGGTCAGGGTCTGATACCAAGTAGTAAGTAGCCTGATCTAAGGTGTGTCACAGCGGCAGCGACACTACCACCACACAACTAGAGCGTAAGCATTTAGAAATGGCCCCCAAGTTCATGTTGTGAGTTAAAGGCTGTTCTGGATTTGAAAAGGTTCAAGAGACTACTGCTGTTTTCGTTCATTCTGCCCTGAAAATCCTGCATGGAACTGATGCTGGTGGGCTAAACGACGTCTAATTCCTCTTCCCAACTGTAATCGGGTTGGGAAGAGCCAGAGTGGTGTAGTGGTTAAGAGCGGTGATCTCGTAATCTGGTGAACCGGGTTTGCGTCTCCACTCCTCCACATGCAGCTGCTGGGTGACCTTGGGCTAGTCACACTTCTCTGAAGTCTCTCAGCCCCACTCACCTCACAGAGTGTTTGTTGTGGGGGAGGAAGGGAAAGGAGAATGTTAGCCACTTTGAGACTCCTTCGGGTAGTGATAAAGTGGGATATCAAATCCAAACTCTTCCTCTTCTTCTTTTGGAAGGCGTTCCAAAAACTTGCAAAAAACCTCTTTGAGCTGGGGTGAATTGGGGCAAAGGAAACTGGTGTGTGCAGCATATGAAATGAAGTACCTCCCCTTCCTCAAAGCACTTTGAACTCTCTTATAAACTATAGACTGTCTCCAGGCATTGTTACAGATTCTGGAGACTTTCTAATGGACCCCCCAAAAATAAAAATAAAAATAAAATGCCAGGAAGTGGTCTGCTGAGAGCTGATAAAAGTAGTTGGTGGCAATTGCTTACAAATGGTCTGGTCTGTTCCTTTCGCAGGCACAGCATGGCTGTCTAGAACAGGAAAAGGAAACAGACGAGGAGGAGGAGGAGAGGGTGAGAGGCGCAACACAGATTGCAAGGCTCTGCAATGGAGGCAGTAGGCAGTCAGGTATTATTATTTTGGGAAACCGAGTCCGTTTGAAAGTGGGATGGCTGCTCTTTCCGCTTTTGTGCCTGATCAAACAGGTTGTGCTGGCTTTTCTATGATCTCACAAGCCTTACGCACCTGTTTGTTCAGAGCTGAAAGGGAGCCAAATGAAAGATGTACACAGAAGGGTAGCCTGGAGCAATCTGAAGAATAATTCTGCATCGCTAGCCAGTGCTGTAAGGAGGTGCTGCCAAATTGTGTCTGGCTGCCAAATCTGGAGGGGATGGCTGCTCAGGGCAGGTGTGAGGTTGCACCCCTGATATTACACTCAGCTTCAACAGGCATTTGAAACATCTCCATAGCACTATGGGAGATCAAGGATCAAGCTAAGAAAAGTGGCCTGGGGAGGAGGAGGGGGGAGACACCTGTGACACACTGTGAGTTGGAGGTGGTTTTTCTTAACTTGATTTTTCAAGAAGGAAAGAAAAAGAATTTCACAAGACTAAAAAGGAAATAATAAATGAATGAATGAATGAATGAATAAATAAATAAATAATTTATATGCCACCCATCTGACTGGGTTACCCCAGTCCTATGAAAGCAATAGGAACAGGGATAGGATAATCTTTAAGAAGGAAGCTTTTAATTAAAGGCACAGTTGCCCCCAAAGCCTCAATATTGGAGTGAGACTTTGAGAGGAGAAGAAAGAAACTTGAGGAACTTCTACCATCCTGCTCCGAAAGTGGCCCTTTCCTCCCCGCAACTATCTGAAGGGGAGAAAATTAACAGCTTTTTGTAAACAAACCAGTTGTCTTCCTGTAGTTTGTTTTAAAAAAGCAATGCTTCTTGTTATACGTAAAGGTAAAGGGACCCCTGACTATTAGGTCCAGTCATGAACGACTCTGGTGTTGCAGTGCTCATCTCGCTTTACTGGCCGAGGGAGCCGGCGTACAGCTTCTGGGTCATGTGGCCAGCATGACTAAGCCGCTTCTGGCGAACCAGAGCAGCGCACAGAAACGCCGTTTACCTTCCCCGAGTGTACCTATTTATCTACTTGCACTTTGACGTGCTTTCGAACTGCTAGGTTGGCAGGAGCTGGGACCGAGCAACAGGAGCTCACCCCGTCGCGGGGATTCGAACTGCCGACCTTCTGATCAGCAAGCCCTAGGCTCTGTGGTTTAACCCACAGTGCCACCTGTGTCCCAGTACTTTGGCCACCTCATGAGAAGAGAAGACTCCCTGGAAAAGACCCTGATGTTGGGAAAGATGGAGGGCACAAGGAGAAGGGGACGACAGAGGATGAGATGGTTGGACAGTGTTCTCGAAGCGACTAGCATGAGTTTGGCCAAACTGCGGGAGGCAGTGAAAGATAGGTGTGCCTGGCGTGCTCTGGTCCATGGGGTCACGAAGAGTCAGACAGGACTGAACGACTAAACAACAACAAGAGCTCCTGGCACCCTTAACAAACTACTGTACCTTGCCCTTCCTCCTTCCATGTCTTCCTCTCCAGGTGCCCAATTCTGGTGTCCATTGAGATTTCAGAAGAAAGCCTAGGCAGATGTGGACAACTAAGAAATAAAAGACCAGGGCAGATTCCTCAAACTTAGGTATTTAATTTTGCTTGAGGTTGTGTGTGTGTGTGTGTGTGTGTGTGTATGTATTTGTGTGTAAGCTGGAGAACTTTCCTGGGAACTTGAAAGGCCTTTGTAGGTGCCATGGCACTTGTGGGCACCATGTTGACGGACCTGGGGCCTGATGGGGTATAAGGCAACGTCTTGCATTCCACACACTAAGCCCCAGGCTTAACCCTCAAGCGTTGGCAGCTGAAAGGATTTCAGATGGAAGGGCCTGGGAAGGGTGTGTTATACATAGGAAGAACCTCTCACCTTTGGGCCTTTTCATGGGAGCAGAAAGGAGATTCAAACCCCCATTGGCCCTCCTTTATATTCACTCAGTGCTTTCGTGACATCACAAGCAGTCCTCATCCAATGGCGACAGTTGGGGAGGCATCATGGAATTGCAGAGTTGGAAGGGACCACGAGGGTCATCTAGTCCAATGGGGATTGAACCCAAAAAGGTTTATAGCCAAATCTTCATCTGTCCTGATAAAAACAACCAAATGAGGACTGACAGAATTTTAGAGGCGATGGGTGGCAGAAAAAGGGAGTAAAACCAGGCAGGGGGAGGAATAGCAGACCCCCCCAAGTGTCCCTATTTTCCAGGGATGTCCCTGATTTAGAAAAGCCGTCCCGGTTTCTGATTTGATCCCGAAATGTTGGAGAGTAGGGAGTTATCTGACCCCTGAGCCATCTGAAGGCAATCCTGTATAGGAAAGTTTCTTTTTTATGTTTAATGCTTTTTATGTTTTTATATATGTTGGAGTGGCTGGGGCAACCTAGTAAGATGTGTGGGCTTATAGTGAAATTCTCAAAACAAAATAATTTCTTTCCAGTAGCACCTTAGAGACCAACTAAGTTTGTTCTTGGTATGAGCTTTCGTGTGCATGCACACTTCTTCAGGTATCTGAAGAAGTGTGCATGCACACGAAAGCTCATACCAAGAACAAACTTAGTTGGTCTCTAAGGTGCTACTGGAAAGAAATTTTTATTTTGTTTTGACTATGGCAGACCAACACGGCTACTCACCTGTAACTAGTAAAATTCTCATTATGGAATGGGACGTCCCTATTTTCACTGGAGAAATGTTGGAGGGTATAGAATAGAATGGCTAGAATTTTGCAGAAGGAGAATGTTCCATACTGCAACATACTGCTGCAGTTTCAACTTCTGATGCAGGGGTTTCCTGAAACTTTTAACCACTACACTAGGGGGCAGGGGGAACCTGTGCCCCCCCCCTTTGAGTTGCTGGACACTGACAGCTGTCACTCCTGACCATTCACCTTGTCGGCTAAGACTGATGGGAATTATAGTGTAGCAACATCTTGCAAGACACAGGTCCGCCCCCCCCGCTGCCCTGCAATTAACCAGGTGTTTGGGGAGTAAGCATAATGAACCCAACAGTGACACAGAAGGGCAGCCCCTGTCATGCAGCGTGAGTCAGGCTTTTAACGTTTTCCCTTTCAAAAATGAATTAGGAGTCACCTGCAGCTGGAATGCAGAGCGACTCGGTTCGTTCATCTGCTCCTCGTACGTGACACCCTTGGCTGGTTTCGCCGAAAACCTTATTTTCATTATGAATGTTAGCATGGATGACCTCGGCTCGTTCTTGTTCTTACTTGACAGGAATTATCTCATGCAGACAAACCACAGGTGATGCGCAGAAGGATGTGGTAATTGGCTGATTAAAAGGAGAAGAGAGGCAGGGGGCGGGGGCAGGGCGGGAGATCCCTTTCGAACCTTATGCAATTGGAGAAATACTGTTTGCCGGGTCACTTGCTTGTGCCCCTGTTGAACTTGCTCAGCGGCATGAAAGCTTATCAAAGCATTTCTAGAAGGGGCAGATCCTAACACGTCGAAGCCAGATCTGCAGACCAAAAAAGCCTCGACTGTTTTTTCTGGCCTTATTTCTGTAGTTTCCATTGTATCAAGGAATCTTTTGATATAGAATCTTTATTGGTTTTCAAATTTCATACTTCAGATACATATTGTATTACATTGTACACTTAGCTTCCTTCCTTCCTTCCTTCCTTCTTCTGGCTTTTTTCCATTCTAATTTTCTCGCATTTCCTTTGTCCATTCTAAATATTGTAATCCTAACTACGCAGTTGTCCATAAATTGTCTATAATTAAATATACCTTTACAACTGCTATTATATCATATTACTAAATAAAATTTAACATCCCACATAGTCGTATCTGTGTCTTATTGTTTATATCTTAAGAGAAAACTAAAAGAAAAAAATTAGGAAAAAAAATTCAGCCAAGCATATAATTAGATAGTCCATACATCCACTTACTTATACATACCTATATATACCTAGACTCTCTTACCTACGTATACCTATATACAGTGGTACATCGGGTTAAGAACTTAATTTGTTCTGGAGGTCCGTTCTTAACCTGAAACTGTTCTTCTTTGTCTATCTGTACACCGCTTATAGGAACAATTGGTTTACTTAATTAAAATGTATTTCTTTTATGTTATTAATATTATTGTTATAATTCCAATAAGATTTATTTGTATTACCCGTTATGAGGTTTCTTTCTATTCTGCTGGTTTTCTATTTCACACAGATCTTACCTATATACAACATAAATTTATTCCATTCTTTGAGAAATGTTTCATCACCCTGTTGTCTAATTTCCTCCGTTAATTTGGCTATTTCCGCGTACTCCATCACTTTCTGTTGCCAATCTTCCCGCTGTTGGAATTTGCTGTCGTTTCCAAACCTTGTGCTAGCAGCAGTTTGGCCACTGTTGTTGCATACAAAAACAGTTTCTGGTCATTCTTTGCGATATCTTCTCCAACCATTCCCAACAAGAATGCTTCTGGTTTTTTCCTGGAACGTGTATCTAAAGATCTTCTTTAATTTGTTATATATGTTGTCCGAATAAATTTTCACCTTGTCACATAACCACCACATGTGGGAAAAAACTACTTTCTTTCACCCCACATTTCCAACAGAGCCAGTGTGGTGTAGTGGTTAAGAGTGGCAGACTGGTAATCTGGTGAACCGGGTTCGATTCCCCGCTCCTCCACATGCAGCTGCTGGGTGACCTTGGGCTAGTCACACTTCTCTGAAGTCTCTCAGCCCCACTCACCTCACAGAGTGTTTGTTGTGGGGGAGGAAGGGAAAGGAGAACGTTAGCCGCTTTGAGACTCCTTCAAGTAGTGATAAAGTGGGATATCAAATCCAGACTCTTCTTTTCTTCTTCTTTTGCTTCCTGTTTTATACATCCTTGTTAGTTTGGTTGGGGTGAGGTACCTCACCCCATTGTATCAAGGAATCAATGCAACTGCTGAAAAGGTCCCAGATTCAATCTGCATTATCTCCAAGTAGGGCTTGGAGACACCCTGCCTGAAACCCAAAAGAGCAGCTGTAATAAGGGTTTCTCCCTCTGTCTTAATGCCAGAATTTGTAGACATCCAATGAAGCTGAGTGTCAGAAGATTCAGGACTGATAAAATAAAGTACTTCTCCATGCGAGAAGTCTGCAGCAAGAGTCTTGGTGTCTAAATATTGGAAAGGAAACCATATACCCACCAAAGGAGAATGGCTTTGCAAGCTGAACGAGTACTTGGAGCTCGTGAAGCTAACAGATAAATTAAAACGTAAGTCAAGTACAGTAGTTAAGAAAGAATGGGGTTATTTAAACAACTACCTGATGAATCAAGGTTCAGCACTAAAGATCTGGGCTGTGCCTAGAATAACACTGCAAAGGCAATAGTGTCCTGATACCAAGTTGACGCAGTGGTGCTTGTGGGTTAAACCACAGAGCCTAGGGCTTGCTGATCAGAAGGTCGGCAGTTCGAATCCCCGCGATGGGGTGAGCTCCCGTTGCTCAGTCCCAGCTCCTGCCCACCTAGCAGTTCGAAAGCACGTCAAAGTACAAGTAAATAAATAGGTACCGCTCCGGCGGGAAGGTAAACGGCATTTCTGTGCACCCCTGCCAAAGCAAGCTGTCAGTTTGCCCTGCTTTCCAACTCTTAAAGGCAAGGCAGGGTCCAGAGGAATTGTCCCCATAACTTACTTTTTGCCGTACTGCTATTTTACAGTTGGCCTTTCCACTTCTGCCTTGTTTCGCCAGGTGGTGTCATCCAAATGCCGTATGCTTTCAGATTCCTTTCACCGCCCCCAAAATACCCTTTTGTTTGTTCCTCTTTATGTTGTCATTTCCCCTCCTTGTCAAAAGGCTGTGGTGTGGTTCTCCCCGCCCATCACCCAGCAAATGGAATTGTGTGATCAAAAGAACTAATGGTTTTATTTATTTATTTTTTAAATTATTCAATTTTCTTTTTCTATTATTACATACATTTCATATCCATAACATTTATATCACATCACATCATCCCTCCCCCCCCGGGCTCCCCCCAACTTCCACTTCTGGTTTGTTTCCCTTTTATTACATACTGCTGTTTCTTAAAAATCCACGATATCATTCCTTTATCATTTTAATCTGGTTTTAATTGCTGCTGCTTACATGGCTCTTTCTTCTGGTTATGATGTGATCGCCAACGCCAGACCCCACGACGGTTTTGCACCCTGCAGGCAGAATTTCGCAGGCATGGCTTTCCCTTCCAACTTTGTGAGAAGCTGAACCTGGCAAACTTTCTCCCTTTGGTGAATTCCTATAAGGCAGTGGTACCCACGGGACCGCCTTTTCTGGTATGCCCCACAGAGGACCTTACAGCCTGTTAACAACAACACCTCGAAGATCCCAGGCCCCAGGGAAATTAGACTGGCCTCAACTAGAGCCAGGGCCTTTTCGGCCGTGGCCCCGGCCTGGTGGAACGCTCTCCACAAGAGACCAGGGCCCTGCGGGATTTGACATCTTTCCGCAGGGCCTGCAAGACGGAGCTGTTCCGCCAGGCCTTTGGGCAGGATGCAGTTTGACTTACTTTCCTTTGTATAAAACAAGCCCGAAGGAGGCCCCCAACCCGCTCACAGGTCCTTGTATGATCAGTGGAAACAGTTGGTCCTGGCAAGTATTAACCACTCTCAATTCCAACCTGATAATTGCCACCTGCCCAGATTTTAACTTGTCTGAATTAATTTTAAGATGTATTTTAATTAATTGATGTCTGTTTTTAGCCGCTCTGAGCCCAGCCTCAGCCGGGGTGGGCGGGATACAAATAAATTTATTATTATTATTATTATTATTATTATTATTATTATTATTAATGAAGCAATACGTTGGCTCTGTGGGGTGTTAATTGGAATGCTAGACTTTGCGGAAATCCAGTTTCAAAGGGGCACTCAGCCACAAAGTTCCTGAAACGATTTTAGCCTAACCTAAGCCACAAGTTGGTTGATAGGAAAAACTGGGGAACCTTCTGCATGCAAGGCTGATAATCTACCCTTTCCCTCGAAGTGCATAGCTGTCAACCTTCCCTTTTTTGCGGGAAATTCCCCTATCACTACTATATAGTATAGTACTGATAGGGGGATTTCCCGCAAAAAAGGGAAGGTTGACAGCTATGGCCAAGTGAGCCTATTTTCCAGGGGCAGGCCCGGATTTACAGAAGCTGCCCGAGTTTCTGATTTGATCCCGGAATGTCCCGCTTTTCCTTAGGATGCCCCTATTTTCATCGGAGAAATATTGGAGGGTAAGGACTTCTGAGCCGAGGAGATAAGTAACTACCGTATTTTTCGCTCCATAGGGCGCACCGGACCATAGGGCGCACCTCGTTTTTAGAGGAGGAAACAAGATTTTTTTTTCTGGTTTTCCTCCTCTAAAAGCCCTGTTTTTTTGAGGATCAGCTAAAAGTTTTGCAGCTTTTTTTGCAAAGGGAAAAGCCCTGGTTTTTTGAGGATCAGCTAAAAGTTTTGCAGCTTTTTTGCAAAGGGAAAAGCCCTGGTTTTTTGAGGATCAGCTAAAAGTTTTGCAGCTTTTTTTGCAAAGGGAAAAGCCCTGGGTTTTTTTGAGGATCAGCTAAAAGTTTTGCAGCTTTTTTTGCAAAGGGGGAAAAGCAAAGAGGAAAAGCCCCGTTTTTATGGGGTTCAACTCACATTTCTGCAGCTTCTAAAGGAAAGGGAGCCTTTTCTACAGTTTCCAGACAGATAATCTAATCAGCCAGTCACATGTCGCTGGGGAAACAAACAACCTCCCTCTGCAGCACATTCAACAATGGAGGCCTGGGCAAGAGGGCGGGGCTGAAAGGGAGCCGGGACTCTTATCTCTCTCCCGATCTCTTGCTGATCAGCTGCTGAGCGGGGTCCTTTCAACACCCCCTTTTCTCTTTGTAAAATAAAAAGCACAATCTGCTTTTGGCCCCTGGGCAATTCAGCTCCAGGGACCACCATTCGCTCCATAAGACGCACAGATATTTCCCCTTACTTTTTAGGAGGGAAAAAGTGCATCTTATGGAGTGAAAAATACAGTATATGTCAGGAAGTGGGCAGAGGAGGAATGGTGGAGACTGCCTCCCCAGCCTGACCCTTCCAGAGAAGAAGAAGACAGTTCAGAATTACAACAGGGGTTTGAGGGAGATCACAGCTCAGAGGCAGATGAGGGGGAAAGCTGGGAAATAATGGGAGAGGAGGAAGAAGAAGCACCAGAGGGGGGACAGCTGATGGACACAGTGTCTTTAGAAAGCATTCCAGACCCCCCTCTCCCAGAACCTGGCAGCATTGAAAGTAGGAGAGCAGAGAGCTCAGAGGCAGAAGGTACATCTCAGCACCCATAGCGATGGCACATAATGGGAGAGAGGGAGGGGGTGGAGACTCACTCAGAGTAGTGCCATTATTCCAAGACGCTGCATTTCCAAGCCTTTCTCTGTGAATATGGAATAAAAAGCAGTTGGTAAGAACTTTTCCTTGTCTTATCCGTTCCTGGCGATCTGCCATGGGGGTTGGATCCTCTGACGCCTGACACTATACAACCTTTAGAAGACATCTGAAGGCAGACCTGTATAGTGAAGTTTTTAAAAAAATGTTTAATGGTTTGCTATGTTTTTATATATGTTGGAAGCCACCCAGAGGGGCTAGGACAACTGACTCGAGTGGGCAGGGTATAAATAAATGAAATGATGATGACGGAATAAAAGGTAAAGGTAAAGGAATCCCTGACCATTAGGTCCAGTCGCGGACGACTCTGGGGTTGCGGTGCTCATCTCGCTTTATTGGCCGAGGGAGCCGGCGTACAGCTTCCAGGTCATGTGGCCAGCATGACTAAGCTGCTTCTGGCAAACCAGAGAGCGCATGGAAACACCGTTTACCTTCCTGCCGGAGCGGTACCTATTTATCTACTTGCACTTTGATGTGCTTTCAAACTGCTAGGTTGGCAGGAGCAGGGACTGAGCAACGGGAGCTCACCCCATCACGGGGATTCGAACCGCCGACCTTCTGATCGACAAGCCCTAGGCTCTGTGGTTTAACCCACAGCGCCACCACATCCCATGATGATGGAATAGGATGTCCCTATTTTCATCAGTGGATTGTTGGAAGGTTTGCCAATGACCTACTGTAGGCTTAGCTCCTCACTCCTTCAATGTACATATCATTTGGGACGCACTTGTGGAAATCTGACAGTAAGCCAGTGTGGAGCAGGGGATGGTGTGTGGTGCTTAAGTGAGAAAGCCACAAAACACACAGGATTACATCAAAGGGTTTTTGTGACTAAGGTTGAAATGGGGGAAGCCCTGATGTATTCTGCTCTGAGTACTTTGTAGAAAGCAGCTTTGATTTTCTCTTGCTGTGGAGCATCGAGGCATCTTGTCAGCTTTGGGGAAAATGTGAAAGGACAGGAGGAACTTCATCATCATAAGCCGAATTCTGGCCTTCAGTTCTTTATCACTTCAATTCTTTAGCGCTTTAGGCATTTGCATGTTGGAGTATGCTGTTTTAGGGCACTTTCCCAATCAAATTAAAAAGTGTGTTTTAAGGGGAAAACACAACATTACCCCAAACAAGCCCTGCTGGGAAATGTTTGTGCCTGAGGCCAAGTTTTCTATGCTGCAACGGAGACCCCAGCTCATTAATTCTTGATCAATTTTACATTGTAACGCACAAGCTCTCTGTAGCTCCAGAAGGGTTCAGAATTTATGACTAAATGTTGTGGATGTGAAAGAAATAAACAACTACCTGACTTTTAGAAGACATCTGAAGGCAGCCCTGTTTAGGGATGCTTTTAATATTTGATGAATTATTGTATTTTAATATTTTGCTGGAAGTCTCCCAGAGTGGCTGGGGAAACCCAGCCAGATGCGTGGGGTATAAAAAATAAATTATTATAACATTAGCATTATTATTATAGTCAGAATTGGTAAGCGAGTCATCTGTAGGCTTAGGGGACCATGAGCTCATGAAACCATAAGCATGGAAGCAGATAAAGGTCAACCGGTACAGATTTGGGGCAAAATCTTGCTGATTTGGGGGCAAGGTATGAAGAAGATTTTGTGATCGCCAATCGTAAATCTTGAGGGTGGTCCAGCACACTTCCTTGCGTATGTGCTAGTTAGCAAAGTAATCGCACAGCTTTGCGTTGAAGGGTAAAGTTGCACATGGCCGATGTCAATAAAACGCTCATGAAAGCAATAAAGCTCAGTCAAGCACTGTTTACAGTCATACCTCGGGTTACGATAGCTGCGGGTAGCGTTTTTTCGCGTTACGAATGTGGCAAACCCGGAAGTGTTTACTTCTGGGTTTTGCCGCGAGCACAGGTCGCGCATGCGCAGGTTGGGTTGTGGACTTTTCGGGGTGCAAATGGCACCCCAGAACAGATCATGCCCGCAACCCGAGGTACCACTGTACTTGAAAGGCAATTTACAACTTTACTACCACACAAGATAGTAAGACACATTTCTGTCCTCCATGCTGCCTGTCCTCTCCTGTAAGAATTGCGCGTGCCCATAGATAAGCGCTCCATGCTTATTTATAGGCTGCTGCAGACTAAACAAAATTGCACTTTGATGCTTCGAGAATCTTCAAGAATCTTCTCTCAGTTTCTGGAAATGAATGACCCTCTCACACTTACTCTAAAAAGATCTCACCTGAAATCATGCGAGATCTTGTGGGATGCAGTAGGGCAGTCCTGCACATCACTGAGCAGTGGGCCAGACGGACTCAGAGGGGAAGTCCACCCCCTCGTCGCAGCCTCCGTCTGCTTGGGAGGGATTCGCAGTGAGAGGCTAGAGGGGGAAGGCAATGTCTCCAGAGCCAGAGGAACTCTGCCGTGTTGTTTGCTTTCTGTGAATAAAAGCTGGTTGCATTTCTTGCCTCGCGTTCTTTCCTGCCCTGTGGATGACCTGTGCTCACCTGACGGCTCCTTGACAATGTCTGAGGGCTGGCCCTGTCATTCTGTAGAGTTGTCTCTATATCACATGACTCTGGAACTAGATCATTTTTTTTTTTTGAGTAGGAAATTCCCCCCCCCAACCTTTTGGGAGATGCAAATGTCCAAAGTGTTCAAGAGCCTCTGAGTTCCACATTTGATACTGCAATTGTGTTTGCGTCAGATTCACTGGTGCTTCAGCTAAAACATAAACGCTCCCAACTGGATTCTTGGTAGTTATTGCTTTGCTTTGCTTTGTTCTTTTTCTTGTTTTTATCTTGTATTTTTATGCTGTGAAGCACCCCAAGATCTATGGATGAAAGGCAATATGCAAATTCAATTAATTAATTAATTAATTAATTATTAATAATAATAATATCACAGTCCAGTTTATAAAGGCTAATCAGTTAGGGGCTCAATGGCAAGTGGGTTAGATGCTATGGGACAATAACCATATAATTCAACAATTGTTTTAAAAGGTTCACACCCTGTAAAAAACAACAACCAGATTTTCTGCTGCTGTTGTCTTGAAAGTTCCCCTTTGCTGTTTCTCGATTGTTCCCAATTAAGCACAAAACTCATTCGTGGTGGTTGTATCATGTGTGTTGCAGGTTGCTAAGCTACATGGCTCCAGGCTGCCCGAAGTCTTGTGTTGTGAAACGGCTGAAGAAAAGTGCCATATAACAAACAGAGAGGATCACGTTAATCCGGCTTGACCTCTGGCCTCTTTGCGCCTGAGCTATTGCTTGTCCCAGGTGGAAGGAATAAAGGCCAGGCACAGTACCTGCAGCTTTGCTTCACAGTTCAAAAGGCAGCAGTCCGTGATCCATTAAAAGAAAAACCAGAGCCTCAGCTCACCTTAGCTGCAAAGATGTGCGAGAGTGTGTGACTCTTGTTTATGAACTAGAACGCAGCACCCGACTTTCTGACTCCAGAGACTGCAAGCAGGCAAATATTGATAACATTGGCGAAACGGAAACACCATCGGGAAAGGCTCCCGGGCCAGTAATTTATCGGTCCCTCGGAGAACAGGCTCCACCAAGTGTCAAGCCCAGATATAACTCACAACATGTTAGAATTAGAAAGACAAAGCTGGATTACTCCAAACACAGGAATTTACACCAGACGTCTCACCAGAGGACAATCTTTAGGCACGCTTGGCAGGAAAGTTACCAACTCTTGTGTGTCCCCTGAAACTTTTATTTCCTTCTTTCTCGTCGTTATTCCCCTTCCCATGCGCCCCTGTGAGGTTCAAACTCTGCTGAGCAGGAGGCAGATCTGGCCTCCGAGGAGTTGCACCACAGCCATCGCTGCCACAGCAGCAGTGGCAGTGGGTGATGTGTTCCTTAGAGGACGGGTCTGCTGTCCCTGCACATCCTGCTGCCTGAGGCGGCCGCCTCACCTTACCTCATAGGTGCAGCGGCGGAGGAAGCCTCTTTGCTGCCTGGGGCAGCGGCGCAGAGGCACCCCCATGGGGGCGGGGCACGATGCGTGCGTCGTGACATCACAACACCTGCGTCGTGACGTCACGACGCACGTGGATGGCCGCTGAAAGGGGGAAAGGGGGAAGCAAAGCAGGCACTTGAACGCGCCTGCTCTGCTTCCCTCCCCCCCTTTCAGCCGCTGTTTTTCGGCGCGAGGGGCGGGCCGGCAAGGAGGAGGCATCACACTTGTCCCTGGCATGATGCCCCCCTCCTCGCTGGCCTGCCCCTCCCGCCGAGAAAAAGCCGCTGAAAGGGGGGAAAGGTGCCATGCCCCCGGCGGGGTGGGGTAGGGCGGGGCCGACCAAAGTGTCACCCCCCTACCCTGGAACCCGGGGCAGGCTGCCCCTGCCTCCCTGCTCCGCCCCTGCATAGGTGCGTTGGCCCTGCCTGGCTGCCTGTTGCTTTAGAAGGGAAGAGCTGAACTCAGGCCTAGAACCTCAATCCTAACTTGGGTCATGGAATCATAGAATTGTGTTACTGGAAGGTTGTCTAGTCCAACCCCCTGTAATGCAGGAATCTTTTTTGCCCAACGTGGGGCTCGAACCCCTGAGGTTAAGAGTTTCATGCTCTACCAACTGATCTCAAGGCATTCTCTTTCTCTGGTCTCCTTCTGTTGATCCAAGTGCAGGATTGCTCTAATGAAAGATGATAAACGTATACCATTCTCCTCTCCCTGTTCCCAGAGTTCATAACTAACGTTATGCTCACCTCTTTTGTTTCCCTGAAGATGAGGGTCATTCATTTTTCTGGAGACGTGTGAATTTCAAAGGACGGCTGCGTTTCTGTAATTGTATTTCTCCCCAGAAAGTGTGAATTAGGTAGATTTACCTTTAAACGAGAATAGAACTGAATTTTCTCCTCTGTTCCAACACACAGCCTTAGCTGGAGATGTCAGGGATAGAACCTGGGGCATTCTGCATGCAGCACAGTTGTCCCACCGCTAAGCCAGGGCTCCTCCTCATCCACACTCAATGCTCACAGAGTAAATATTGATCTCTCCCGATGTAAGAGGCTGCCGTCAAAAGAACAAACAGCTATAGTCTGCCGTTGAATGGAAGGGCCCCTTGAGTAGATGTTCTCTTGGGAACAGAAAGGGCCATTGAGACTGAATATGAAAGTGGTGAATTTCATTCTTGTTTCCTCAATTCTGTTGTTGTTGGTTTTTTTTTTTTTTAAAAAAAGAATCCAGCAGAGAGAGATACCAAGAATCTCTATATCAATGGAATCCTTTTGGTCTTTTTCTTTGAGAGGGAAGTGCTTTGACGGCCCGTTTTCAAATGTGCAGTCCATTTATGAAGGACACAAAAGCTTGCACACACTTATTGAATTGTTATCTGCAGATAAGCGGGATTGTTCTCGATTCCAGTTTGCTTCCTTAAGAATTCCCCCCTTCCTCTCTGTTCTCATGTAATGAAATGTAACCTAAACTCTCTGCAAAGGAGACCAGACAGGCAAATTAAGGAGTAACGCTGGTCTTGCTGTCCCATTGCTGTTACTCCGTCTTGCCTGTGTCGTTTCAGCGATAGACCCCCCACCGACGCTTGGAGCAGTTTTCTCAGGTTTCACCCCACTGATACAGCTCCCTGGACTCCTGCCCCCACGGCTCTCACCACAATCAAGATCAGAGTCAGATGTAACAGGGGCTGTTGAAAGCGGTGGCTTTCATATTTCTGAAGGCATGATAGCAAAAAGTATTTTAAGAGCCGGTTATCGTGAAGTCTGGGCAGGGCGGGCTTGCAGTTCCCATCAAAAGCTCTCTGTCACCCATCTGATTCGCCTTTCTGTAAGGACTGCAGAGGGTTACTGGAATTCGCTTTGTTCCTAAGCAAAATAAATGCCGTCTAATTGCAAGTATTCTGAAGCATGCTGAAGTGAACATGATATTAAGCATGCTGAACTGAACATGGAGGTGGAGGGGGAGAACCTTTTCTCCCAGAGCTGTGAGCAGGGCAAAAGAATGGAATTGGGTGAATCTGTACAATTCCGTATCTCAGGTCTTTCATTCGCCTCATTTCTGCATCAGTTTTTTTAAAAAATGCACATGAAAATTCGTACACATTGTTCTAATACAGGCATGTTCAACAGGTAGATCGTGATCTACTGGTAGATCACTGGATGTCTGCAGTAGATCACTGGTAGATCATTGGCTCCCCCCAAAGAAGCTGAACAACTGTGGCTCCCCTAAAAAAAGCTCAACATTTTACCTCCTCCCTGAAAAAACTCAACAACTTTGACCCGAACCCCCCAAAATGGGCCTTCCTCTTTCTTAAAAAAGCTCTCAACAACTTTAACTTGAACCCCAAAAAACAGGGTAGATCACTGCTAGTTTTTAACTCTGTGAGTAGATCGCAGTCTCTTGGGAGTTGGCCACCCCTGTCATGGGTTGCCCCCAAGATTGAAGTGGTCCCGGCATTCACATGTGACATTGTGGATCTCAGGGATTGGCAGGAAGCTGAGGAGTGATGAGTGGCACCAGCTAGGGAACCTCCAAGGGAACTCCACAAGGGAGAAGGCTCTGACCCCAGGGATTGGTGGTGGTGGTGGGGCAACAATGAGTGGTCAAGGGGAAAAGAGAGAAAAGACTGGGGGGGGGGAGGTGTCGGAAGCTGAAGAGGCAACAGGGTGTAGTGATCAGGAAGAGGCTGTGGTAGAGAGAAGCCCAGAAGCAGAGGCTGGAGAGGAAGGGGGTCAAGAGGCAGAGTGGAGGCAGGCTGCTGAAGAAGCCAGGGAGTCTCCCCCTCCTGCTATGACCAGCTCCCCTCCCTGCTGGTCTCCCAGGACAAAAAGAGGTATGAAGAGGGTGAAGCAAAGGTAAACAAGGCATTGGAGTCTCAGATTGCTTGGGAAGGAACCAGGAGAGGAGGAGACAGGGGGCTGTGAGAAAGCAGGGACCTTCAGTCCCCACCCACAACTGCCTCATTGGGGCAAGCCCTACTGGGAAGAGTTGCTGTGTTCACTAGGCCTGAGCTGTTCTGTTTCTTTGAATAAAGAGTTAACTTCACGGACACCTTGTGCGTTATTCCTGGCCTGCTCCTGACACCTGCCCTGACCGTGTGAGAGAGAGAGAGGTAAGGAAGACAGAGAGAACACTGCCGGGCCCAAATTCAAGGTGCTAGTACTAGCATATAAATCATAGAATCATAAAATTGTAGAGTAATAAGGGATCCCGAGGGTCATCTAGTCCAACCCCCTGCAATGCAGGAATCTCAACTAAAGCATCCGTGACAGAAGGCCATCCAACCTCTGCTTAAAAACGGAAGGAGAGCCCACCTCCTCCCGAGGGAGACCGTTCCACTGTCGAACAGCTCTTACCATCAGAAAGTTCTTCCTAATCTTTAGCCAGAATCTTCTTTATAAAGACCTGAATGTCTTGGGACCCAAGTATCTAAAAGAGTGCCTTCCGCAATATCAGTCACCTTGCAACCTATGATCAGCAGGTGAGGCATAGATGCTCTACCACTGAGCCACATCTGTTTCCCTTTTGTGCTGTCCTAGTTTGAACTGTTACGGAAATTATGGGGGGGGCACCCAAGCAAAGTCTCCTCCCGAGCAAACTCATTGGGGTATGGAGTGATGCCCTTAAGGGAACCCATCTCTCCGCCATGATCCAGTAGGTGAGAGACCACGTGCACAGGGAAATGCCTCAGCAGGTAATCTCTGGGTGCTTCAGGAAGCCACTGGGCTAATATCCCTCAGCTGGAATCCCATTGTTCTCTCCCAGATAAGTGCTCAAGGTATCCTTGCCAATACTTAACACCAATTCACATTGGCCCAGGGCTATCTCCCTGATATTGCTCTGTTTCCCCCATATGCTAATCTTGTTTTTCCTATATGTTAATCATGTATAACCCTTCCCTTTCGTGATGTAGTGATGATGTTTCCAAACTGTATTCTGGGATATGATAGGAGTTTTTAAAAGTTCTTGTAACGCTGCTCTGGGTGTGCAGTTTTGACTGTAACCTATTGCGCAATAAACCCTGTCTTGTCCTTGCTCCAGTGGCTGGACTTCTTTTATTTAACTCCGCAGAAACCAGTGGGCTTATCCCCAAGGGCCAGGTGCCTGGGCAGTTCCACACCTGGGAATTTCCGTTTACAGAACCTTTTGGTTATGACGCTGAATGGCTCCTTTGGTCTTGCGTCAGAGTCCTGCAGCACCTTAAAGGTTAGTAGGTTCAGTCTGGACTCAGACCAACCACGATATGCAAAGTCAGCCCTTGCGGACCGAAAGTTTTAAAACGCCAGCGTAAGAGAACTTGACCCAGTGCTAGGAAATCTGAAAGCTGGCCAAGAAGCAACCAGAGTGGAACACAATGCTAAGAGTTTCTTGTTAGAAATAAGATCAGCAAAGCCAGTCTCTGCTTCGAGGAACAGACTGTCTCTCCTCTCTGCCTCGCTTTATTAGCCAAAGGTTTGGATTTTTACAGCAGCCGGTATCGGCCCAGGCAAGTCCAGGCTTGCTGGTTGTCCTTAATGAGATATTTTAATTGTGAGGACAAGAAGAAGGCATATACAAGCCATTGAAAAATACAAACTGAGAAAGACTGTGAGAGGCCATTGTTTGCTGTAAGAAGAAAGGTTATTGGTTGCAGGTTGGCGGAAAAGTCATGAAGGGATTTTACTTGGTAAGTTGCCTTTCTAGAGGAATACATGGGCCATATGTAAACTATGCCTTTAAGGACATCTCTCTCTCTCTCTCTCTCTCTCTCTCTCTCTCTCTCTCTCTCTCTCTCTCTGTGTGTGTGTGTGTGTGTGCTCTCTTATTTTGTTCTCCTTTGAATATAGGAAGCTGCCTTATACTGAGTCAGACCATTGGTCGATCTAGATCAGGCTTCCTCAAACTCGGCCTTCCGGATGTTTTTGGCACTACAACTCCCATCATCCCTAGCTAGCAACACCAGTGGTCAGGGATGGTGGGAATTGTAGTCTGAAAGCAGCTGGAGACAATGTACCCCCAAACTTCGGTCTCCAGCTGCTTTCAGACTACAATTTCCATAATCCTTGACCACTGGTGTTGCTAGCTAGGGTTGATGGGAGTTGTAGTCCATAAACAGCTGTACTATGCTCAGGGGAGAAAGTTGCTTTCGTTTTAAAGACCAACAGCAACAAAAATGAGTGGTAAAGGGCCTGTGCTAAGGGCCTGTGCCCTCCTTTGCCAATTATCAAAAGCTAAGGTACCAATTAGGACACATACCGTTTCTAAGCCAGTGGTGATTACCCTGGAGACAGGCTGAGCATGTGGTTAGGGCATCAGCAATAGGGGCATCCCCAAAAATTGAGAATTTCTCTTAAAAATAAAAAAAAATGGATAGTCATCATGAGGAAAATTGGGGGGGGGAAATGTTAAAAGACTTTCTTACACATTCTTCCTTCATTTTTCTGCTCTCTTTTTATTATACATCCCCACCTAAACGAGGGGGGGGGGGCTCCTTCTGTCATCGATCAAAATAAGGCAAGGAAATCAGATCCTGTCATGTGTTGCAATGTTGCAATAAACTGATGTTTGGTTTTTTTTAAATTTTAAAATATGCATTTGTATGGACGCTTTAATCTAGTATATAGATTTTTATCTGATGTTTTGAAGGGGCCGTAGCTGAAAAAACCCCACGTCAGCTCACTCCTCACATTTTATGTATGTGATTTTGCTGGAGAATTGCACTGCAAAATTCGGAGAAGTGTGAATTTATGCAGGACGGCTGTGCTTCGATCTGTGTATTGTTTTGAAAAGTGCAAATTAGGTAAGTTCACCTGTGAATGTGAACTGAATTGAATTTGTCCCCCTGCCACAATCCCTAGTGGCGGAGACACAAAACTTTGTGAATGACTGGGGAAAGGAAGTGGAAAGCAGGAAAATGGCTGTGGGGTGGGCAGAGGAAGGAAGAGAGTGCAACCTGATATATCGTCCAGCATTTTCCTGTGGGGGACACCCCCCCCGTCTCCTCCCTCGGCTCTCCCACCCTCATCAAGATTGCTGCTGGGCTGTCAGTCGGAATCTCTGTGGGTTCTCAAAATCTTCCTTGCCTTCCGACAGATCAGTCTACCAAAAACTTAAAGCCAGAACTGTTTGGCTTCTCTGAACTCAGCAAAATTCAGTGGCTATTAGCAAATCTTCAGCTCGTATTTCATTGATTTGTGCTTCTCTATTAATTATTCCTTGTTTAGGCATGTCCACACAGCTTGTTTCCCACTTTCCCTGCTCTCAGTCGGCGGTGGTGTGCACTGGAATCCAGCATTTATTTTTAACTTCAGGGGAGCCATCGTAGGGTAGGGTTTCTGGAGAGAGGCACAAGTCAGATTCCAGACAGATCAGATTTTGGGGAAGTTAACACCTTATAAATTAATGCGTTCTGGGCTGGCTTACAGCGCTTTCATGCAGAGCTGCTTCTTGAGGCTCTGCTACCTGATACAATTAGCCTGTTAAATAAAATAGAATAAAAAACCCTAAATCATCTCCAACCCTAGAAAAGTGAGATGCAATATCAACAGTGAGATCTCACAGAAACAAAAATGAAAACATGAAGGCATGACATGAGTCAACAGTGTGATGCAGCAGCTAAAAAAGCCAATGCAATTCTGGGCTGCATCAATAGGAGTATAGCGTCTAGATCAAGGGAAGTAATAGTACCACTATATTCTGCTCTGGTCAGACCTCACCTGGAATACTGTGTCCAGTTCTGGGCACCACAGTTCAAGAAGGATACTGACAAGCTGGAACGTGTCCAGAAGAGGGCAACCAAAATGGTCAAAGGCCTGGAAACAATGCCTTATGAGGAACGGCTTAGGGAGCTGGGTATGTTTAGCCTGGAGAAGAGAAGGTTAAGGGGTGATATGATAGCCATGTTCAAATATATCAAAGGATGTCATATAGAGGAGGGTGAAAGGTTGTTTTCTGCTGCTCCAGAGAAGCGGACACGGGCAATGGATTCAAACTACAAGAAAGAAGATTCCACCTAAACATTAGGAAGAACTTCCTGACAGTAAGAGCTGTTCGACAGTGGAATTTGCTGCCAAGGAGTGTGGTGGAGTCTCCTTCTTTGGAGGTCTTTAAGCGGAGGCTTGACAGCCATCTGTCAGGAATGCTTTGATGGTGTTTCCTGCTTGGCAGGGGGTTGGACTGGATGGCCCTTGTGGTCTCTTCCAACTCTATGATTCTATGATTCTATAAGGCAAATGGAAGTAATCCCTGAGGGATACTTTTATTTTTTAATTTTTTTGATGGGGGAACAAACATTCAGATCTGCCACACATGCCCCTTGCACCTATAACACTTTTACAATGGAATCGCCTGCTGGTGAAGATTAGTCCTCATTTGAGAGCATTGGTGAGGACATACCTTGTGTGAACGTCTTGCAGAAGCCCCAAGTCCCGTTCCCAAGCAGCCCGAGCAGTTATTCCACAGAAATAGAAGAGATTCTTTACTTAGAGAGATTGGATGCCTCCAGCCTCAGGACCACATATTTGTGACTGAGCCAAAATGCTAGGGGTGTGAATGGCGTTTCCCTTGTACTTGGAATGATAACATCTTCAATGGTGTCTCACTGGTGGTAGCCTAGCTGGTTTCCAGGGTAACTATCTGGGTGGGGGGAACATTATGGAGAGGGGAAGAAAGTACAGGAAAATGCGTCCCAGCCAAATCAGTTGTGGCTCTTTGGTGGCGTATTAGAGAGGGGGTGGGAATGTAAGTTGGGCGGTTAATGTGCACAATTGGCGGGCCTTATTGGAGGATGTGCACTTAATCCTTCCATGAAAAGGGGACTCTGCACATTTCTGCACATACACAATCCCAAACAGGGCTTGGGAAGTGTGCATATATTGACTGGCCTTTGTATGCTCTCAGGGTTGCCATGTGTCCTCTTTTTCCAGGACACGTCCTCATTTTCAGGAGTAAAATTTTCTGTCCGGGTGTATTTTTTAAAAATTGCCAAAATCTTTTTTCTTTTTTAATTAGAATTTATTGGTATTTCCACATAAAATAACAAATAAAAACATACATTCTACATATAAAAACAAACACAACACACAATACAAATAACAATCAAATAAAAACTAATACATACCTCTCCCCCTACAAAAACACAAAAACAAACACAAAAAATTGCCAAAATGTTTCCGGCTATACTTTCTGGATGAGACACAGACATAATTAGCGGTTGAAGACTTGCTTTCCTCTTCTTTTCTCCTCCCCCCCCCTCAGCAATATATCACAGCTTCTATAGCCTACATATAGTAGGGGTATTTAAAATGAGAGGCGTCATAGCGTCCTCTTTTTTACTCTTCAAAATAAACCTAGACTGCATTTTGTACATTCTCTGGGCAATATGCATACTCTTCAAGAACCATGCGCCCCCCCCCTTTCTTGTTTAAAAGTGATGTTGTGCACATAAAGCCTGTATTATTATTATTATTTTTTGTATTTGCAGTAACTCAGGGTTGGGCTGAGGGAGGGGCTATTGTACAGCAGTAAGGGAGAAGCTAGCAGAGTACCCTACTCTTAGTTTTTCCTCCCCATCCTTGGCCCGACAAGACACCCGATTATTTAAATAGAACGGGGTTTATGAATTTTCAGTACATTTTGGCAGGACTGAGTCACTGACCTGTAGGTGGCAGCATAGTGCAAGGAACAGGAATTTATAACAAGAAATTTCTCCTCAGTTTATATATACTGGGCGATCCGTACAGAGCTTTGGGTTGTTTGCTGGTTGCAATAACCACTTTCATTTTACAGGTAGGTAGCCGTGTTGGTCTGCCATAGTCAAAACAAAATAAAATATTAAGAAAATTCCTTCCAGTAGCACCTTAGAGACCAACTAAGTTAGTTCTTGGTATGAGCCTGCACACTTCTTCAGATTCTTCCATTTTGTTTACCAGCCTTTCCACAGACAAACCCTTTTCGGCCTGGGAAAACGTTCCCAGATATATAGGAGACATCACGGTCCAGAAATAAAATGAACCATGTTAAGGAAGGCTGAGGCACCCTAGCTTATGAGGCAGGGGTTGGGAGCAGTGGGAACAAAGAGCAAAGCAGATAGTTTAGTGATCATCATATCTTTATTACCACCAAGAAAAAAAGCCCTTTGGGTTTTGAGCCAGGCACACATACACCAACACACAATACAGTGGTACCTCGGGTTACAGGCGCTTCAGGTTACAGACGCTTCAGATTACAGACTCCGCTAATCCAGAAATAGTACCTCAGGTTAAGACCTTTACCTCAGGATGAAAACAGAAATTGTGTGGCAGCAGCGGGAGGCCCCATTAGTTAAAGTGGTACCTCAGGATAAGAACAGTTTCAGGTTAAGAACGGACCTCCAGAACAAATTAAGTTCTTAACCTGAGGTACCACTGTACTGCACTCAAGATGTTTCATATCCACTTTAACTTTTTTTTTTTAGAACATAGAAAGAGCTTGCTGGATCAGGCCAAAGGCCCATTTAGCCCAACGTCCTGTTCTCAACAGCTGCTAAACAGATTCCTGTGGGAAGCCCACAAGCAGAACCCAAGCACAAGGGCCCTCTCCCCTCCTGTGGTTTCCAGCAACGGGTATTCAGAAGCATTGCTGCCTCTGAACATGGAAGCAGAGCACAGCCATCATGGCTGGCAGCCGTTGGTAGCCTTTATCTCCATTCATTTTTGGTCCAACCCTCTTTTAAAGCTCTCCAAGTTGGTGGGAGTGAATGCCATGGTTTAACTATGCACTATTTGAAGGAGTCCTATCACCTCCTGGCAAATAGAACGGGAAGAAATGGAGGCAAGTGAGAGATTTTACTTTCTTGGGATCCATGATCACTGCAGATGGTGAACAGCAGTCATGAAATTAAAAGACGCCTGCTTCTTGGGAGAAAAGCAATGACAAATCCTAGACAGCATCTTAAAAAGCAAGAGACATCACCTTGCCGACAAAGGTCTGTATAGTTAAAGCTTATGGTTTTCCCAGTAGTGATGTGTGGAAGGTGAGAGCTGGACCATAAAGAAGGCTGATTGCTGAAGAATTGATGCTTTTGAATTATGGTGCTGGAGGAGACTCTTGAGAGTCCCATGGACTGCAAGAAGATCAAACCTATCCATTCTTAAGGAAATCAGCCCTGAGTGCTCACTGGAAGGACAGATCCTGAAGCTGAGGCCACCTCATGAGAAGAGAAGACTCCCTGGAAAAGACCCTGATGTTGGGAAAGATGGAGGGCACAAGGAGAAGGGGACGACAGAGGACAAGATGGTTGGACAGTGTTCTCGAAGCTACCAACATGAGTCTGACCAAACTGTGGGAGGCAGTGGAAGACAGGAGTGCCTGGCGTGCTCTGGTCCATGGGGTCATGAAGAGTTGGACACAACTAAACGACTAAACAACAACAATTTGAAGGAGTGCTACAACAACAACAACTTTATTATTTGTACATCTGACTGGGTTGCCCCAGCCATTCTGGGCAGCTTCCAGCATATATAAAAAAACACAATAAAACATTAAACATTAAAAAGCTTTCCTATACAGGGCTGCGTTCAGATGCCTTCTAAAGGCTATATAGCTACTCATCTCCTTGACATCTGATGGGACAGTGTTTCATAGGGTGGGTGCCACTGCCGAGAAGGCCCCTCTGCCTGGTCCCCTGTAGCTTCACTTTTCACGGTGAGGGAACCACCAGAAGGCCCTTGGAGCTGATCGGTGGGGGTAGGGCTGCCATACGTCCAGAATTTTCTGGACATAGCCAGGATTCGTCCTTCGAAATCCTGGTGTCTGGGTGGAATTTCCGAAAACTGGTTAAAATGTCTGGGGAAAACCTGGGTGTATGGTAGCTCAACAACTTGGGCCGGATTTTCACATATTGAAATATGGCAACCCTAGGTGGGGGTGGAGATGCTTCTATTATCTGCCCTGAATCGTCCAGCATTTGGTTTCATCGAAGATTCTCAGGCTCTAGTGCTATGCAAGAGGAGTGAAAACTCTATCCATTTTGTTCAATCCACACATAATATTATAGACTTCTGTCGTGGCACCTCTCACTTGCCTTTTCTCTAAACTCAGAAGTCCCAAATGCCGTAACCTTTCCTCATTGGGGGTGTCACTTCATCCCATTGATTGTCTTTTTCTGAACCTTTTCCAATATCCTTTTTGGATCATCAAAGTGCTGGTGGAGCTTTGCTGGGTGAGACCAAAGACCCATCAAGTGCAGCACCCTCCTTTGCACAGTGACCCATGAGATACCTCTGGGAACTTACAGTACAAGCAAGGCATGAGGACAACAATCCTCTCCCTTACTGTTGCCCCATCTCCAACTGGTATGCACACGAAAGCTCATACCAGGAACAAACTCAGTTGGTCTCTAAGGTGCTACTGGAAAGAATTTTCGATTTTGTTTTGACTATGGCAGACCAACACGGCTACCCACCTGTAACTGGTATGATTTGTTGTTGTTGTTCAGTCGTTCAGTCGTGTCCGACTCTTCGTGACCCCATGGACCAGAGCACGCCAGGCACGCCTATCCTTCACTGCCTCTCGCAGTTTGGCCAAACTCATGTTAGTAGCTTCAAGAACACTGTCCAACCATCTCATCCTCTGTCGTCCCCTTCTCCTTGTGCCCTCCATCTTTCCCAACATCAGGGTCTTTTCTAGGGAGTCTTCTCTTCTCATGAGGTGGCCAAAGTACTGGAGCCTCAGCTTCAGGATCTGTCCTTCCAGTGAGCACTCAGGGCTGATTTCTTTGAGAATGGATAGGTTTGATCTTCTTGCAGTCCATGGGACTCTCAAGAGTCTCCTCCAGCACCATAATTCAAAAGCATCAATTCTTCGGCGATCAGCCTTCTTTATGGTCCAGCTCTCACTTCCGTACATTACTACTGGGAAAACCATAGCTTTAACTATACGGACCTTTGTCGGCAAGGTGATGTCTTTGCTTTTTAAGATGCTGTCTAGGTTTGTCATTGCTTTTCTCCCAAGAAGCAGGCGTCTTCTAATTTCGTGACTGCTGTCACCATCTGCAGTGATCATGGAACCCAAGAAAGTGAAATCTCTCACTGCCTCCATTTCTTCCCCTTCTATTTGCCAGGAGGTGATGGGACCAGTGGCCATGATCTTAGTTTTTTTGATGTTGAGCTTCAGACCATATTTTGCGCTCTCTTCTTTCACCCTCATTAAAAGGTTCTTTAATTCTTCCTCACTTTCTGCCATCAAGGTAGTATCATCAGCATATCTGAGGTTGTTGATATTTTTTCCGGCAATCTTAATTCCGGTTGGGGATTCATCCAGTCTCTGAACTCTGCTCTGCCTCCAGAGTTGGAGGCATCAATACTTATGAATACCAGTTGCTGGAAACCACATGGGAGAGGAGGGTGCTCTCGTGCCCTGGTTCTGCTTGCAGGTTTCCCACAGGCATCTGGGTGGTCCCTGTGAAAACAGGGTGCAGGGCTAGATGGGCAATTGGCCTCATCCTGCAGGCTCTTCCTCTGTCCTTACGGAACCTGGAGATTCTGTTAAGCTATCATGGCTACATTTTTTCCCCTTATCGATAGGATTTATACACCATGTAATCATCAAAACCCCTAAGCGGTTTTCTGAACCAATCCCCTATTAAGCGGCATTAGCTGAAGCTCAAATGTCATGTTAATGAGCTAAGATGGTAGCCATCCCTGTGCTTCCTGGCTGTTGCTGTTTTCCGGTGGGATTCACCCACGTGCCAGGTTGTAAAATTCATAGAATTCTAGAGTTGGAAGGGACTGCATGGGTCATCTATTTCAACCCCCTGTAATGCAGGAATCTTTGGCCCAACATAAGGCTTGAACCCGCGACCCTGGAATTAAGATTCTCATGCTCTACCAACTGAGCTCTCATTGATTTGGTGCCCTTGAGCAACAGACCTTCTTCCTTTCCCCAGAATGGGCATTTTGCATGAAGGAAAATGCATGGAAAAGCATGGGATAACAATTGCTTGGAGCAGGCGCCATCTAACCTCCCTTCAGACAAATGAGGATGAATGTTCAGAAGAAATTTAAGGACTATTTAAAAAATCGTGAAAAGTTAGATATCTGAAGCAGAATCTGTTTGTTTATATGGCTTTAGCTAGTTGATGTTAGAGAAAATAATACATAAGAAGTAATGTTATGAATGCTGTAAAATGTTTAGAAATATCTAAGGATATATTGTTTAAGTGATGATTTATAAATGGTAAGTGAGTATCTTTATGATTATTAAGAATAGTGGTAAATGTTAAGAAATTAGTTACAAAGTTACCAAAGTATATTGATATTGAATACAGCTGAGAGCACGGGGGAAGTCCCCTTTAAAGAAGAGAGGAACTAGAATTTAACAATGAATTATATGTTATGGTTTGGGTATGTATGGGTTTTATTTTCGTTATTTCTATATTGTTTAATGTGCTTATGTTTTCTTTTTTCTTCTTGCTTTACTCTTTGTTAATTATTTTTGTTTAAGTGTTGGATTTATGTGTTGTTTAATGCAGAAAATAATAAAATCTGTTTACAGAATGTTCAATAGGCAGATCATTCGGGAAAAGACCTCCATCTCACATAGGCTTCCGAGGAACATGATGTCACTTCCTGCCCGAATGTTGCTGCCTCGCATATACAGTAGTTGCTGGCATTGACAACTCCCACTCGCAACTGCAACTCCTGAAAACATTTCCCAGAGGATTGGGTGACCCTCAGAAACAACGCAGGCATGAGTGAACTTGTCAGTTTTGCTTTATCTGAGTTTCTTGCGTCTCCAGTGCCAAGTTCAGTTCTCCATCTTTCCACATCTGTTGGTGGGCAAGCCTCTGGAACGGCGGAGGCCACTGGTGGGTGGGGCCTGGGGCAAAATGCAGGCAGGGCAGCAGTTTTGATTTGTACCTTTGTAAGGCTACGTTCAAGCCGCACACAAAAACTGGTTTCCACACACACCCTCTGTAGGCAAAATCTTCAATTTCTATAGAGAAAAGCCCTTGGATGCAATATGTTGGAGGAGCATCCCCTCCCTGGAACTTGCAGCGGCAGATATTTGCAAACACAGATTTCCGACTCTCAACGTTGATTTTGACCCGTCATGTCCCCAGCTCTCGCTTTGCATAAACAAAAGAGCACCGGGGAGTGTCTGGGTTAGGGTGGGAGAGCCCAAGACGGATGTACCTACAGCAAATAAATCGCTTCCTTGCTGATGTAGGGAAAAACTAAGCTGCCCCTTTAGCTGCGTGACGTGTTCGGTGGATGGAGGCAAAACTGCTCAACTCCGCTGTATTGTTTCGCGTTGAGAGGCAGGGTACAAAGGGCATGGAAATGGTGTTGCTTACAAGCAAGAGAGAGAAGGATCCCCCCCCTTCGTTTCTTGCATTGTGCCCCTTTGTCTAAGATCCATCATGATTGCAGTGCCTCAGAACGCTTGACTGTTATTTAGGGATATTTTGCAAAATAAACCCGAATGGCCCTCTTTAATTGCTTTTGCTTCAGGAGGGTCCGAGATCCAGGATCATATCATCATCATCATCATCATCATCATCATCATCATTTATACCCCTCCCATCTGGCTGGGCCTCCCCAGCGACTCTGGGCGGCTCCCAACAGAATATTAAACAGAATAAAACATCAAACATTAAAAACTTCCCTAAACAGGGCTGCCTTCAGATGTCTTCTAAAAGTCAGATAGTTGTTTATTTCCTTGACATCTGATGGGAGGGTATTCCACAGGGTGGGTGCCACCACCAAGAAGGCCCCCTGCCTGGTTCCCTGTAACTTCGTTTCTTGCAGTGAGGGAATTGCCAGAAGGCCCTTGGAGCTGGACTTCAGTGTCCGGGCTGAACGATGCGGGTGGAGACGCTCCTTTAGGTATACTGCCTAACTTTGGGCATCTGCTAAGGGCCACATCCCAGTAGGGGCCCACTGGCAAGAACCCACTGCATTTGCACATTAGGCCACATCCATGCCATACAATTGAAGTGCGACGACCCTACTTTAAACAGGCATGGCTTCCCCCAAAGAATTCTGGGAGACCCCGTTACCCTCACAGAGTTCCGCAAGAAGAGGGAACCATGCTGGGAACTGTAGTTCTGTGAGGGGAATAAGGCTCTCCCAACAGCCTTCACTAACTACAGCTCCCAGAATTCTTTGGGGGAAGCCACACCTGTTAACTTCACTAAGGGCCCCTCCAGGCACCCTTTTCATTCAAGGTGATTTTAGCTCATGATAGCAGACCCTCCAAGTGTCCCTATTTCCCAGGGACAGCCCCAGATTTGCAGAAACAGCCTCCGTTTCTGATTTGATCCTGGGATCTCCCGCTTTTCCTTAGGTCGTCCCTATTTTCATTGGATAAATGTTGGAGGGTATGGAATAGGGTGTCGTTATTTCCATTGGAGAAATGTTGGGGCTGGGGGGCTGGGAATAGTGTTATTCAGTGCTTTTTTCTTTCTTTCTAAAAAAGTGTTAAGGGCTACTCCCATTTTTCCTACTCATATTGAAATACTGCTTCTCAATGAGGCCAAACTTAGATTCACAAAATGTTTAGGGGTATGTGTACCCCTGCGTCCCACCCAGAAAAAAGCACTGGTGTTATTAAATGATCTGGCTTTCCATATTGCTGGCACCTGCAAAGGTTTCAGGGCAGTCGTACTGTTTCCAATCAAGGCTTCTCCTGTCACTTCCCACAGAAATCCTGCAAATCACTCCACAAATATTCCGGGGTGTGTGTCAGTCTTGCTTTTGTTGCACAATAGTGCTGGTGTGACCCTCCAGGTGGCAATGACATGGTGATGCTGGAGAACTGTTAATAAAAAGCTTGCTTGTCATTCTCACTGCCAGCGGCAATTGGAAGTTGGTGTTTTTTTGGGGGGGGGGAGTGGGATTTCCCTGTGTGTCTGACAAAGAACGTCATTTCCTGCATAGCTCAGTTGGTTTGAGCCTGGTGCTGATAACGCCAAGGTTGCAGGTTCGATCCCTGCATGGGACAACTGCATATTCTCACATTGGGGGTTGGACTAGATGATCCTCAGGGTCCCTTCCAACTCTACAATTCTATGATTCTATCAGCAAAGGACTAGCTCCTAACTTAATATAAACAGAGGGTGTTTTATTAATATTGTTTCATACAGAGGGCTTACTTATTGAGATATTTACTGTGGGATAGAGCACAAATTTAAATAAAGATTTCTGTGCATTTTTTTTTAAATATATAGATTAATAGACTGATCCACCCATCTCAACTTTTACAGGCTGTTCATTCAGCTTCTTTTTTTTTGTATTCTAGAAAGAACGCGGGTGGCGCTGTGGTCTAAACCACTGAGCCTAGGGCTTGCCAATAGGAAGGTCGGAGGTTCGAATCCCCGCGACAGGGTGAGCTCCCGTTGCTCGGTCCCAGCTCCTGCCAACCTAGCAGTTCAAAAGCACACCAAAAAGTGCAAGTAGATAAATAGGTACCGCTCCGGCGGGAAGGTAAACGCGTTTCTGTGCTCTGCTCTGGTTTCGCACCAGAAGCGGCTTTGTCATGCTGGCCACATGACCTGGAAAAACTGTCTGCGGACAAACGCCAGCTCCCTCGGCCAGTAAAGCGAGATGAGCGCCACAACTCCAGAGTTGTCCATGACTGGACTTAACTGTCCAGTGGTCCTTTGCCTTTACCGTTTAGAAAGAAGCGAAGACAATTACATTTGCTGTTGGTGCTTTTGCTTGTTCTGCGAATGTTTTCTAGTTTTATTCCTTTTTAAAAATCAACTGCAATTTTAATTATTTTTATTTGAACATTTTTTTGGGGTCTCACTTCAGGAAAGTCAGCTGGAATAACAATAATAGCAGCAGCAGCAGCAGCAGTAGCAACAACAACAACAACACTTTTTAAATTAATTTCCCACCCATCTGGCTGGGTTACCCCAGCCACTCTGTGCGACTTCCAACACAAAAAAGTCAAACTTTTTTTTTTTTTTTTTAAACACCTTCCTGGACCCTTCCCAGAAAGCATCCGGGAACCTTCACAAATATATGGATGAATAAATGATACAAAGCTGTCCACCACTGAATCTGGGACCCATTATTCACAATGGCTCATCAACATCCATTGCATTTTCTGAATCTGAAATTTGTGCAAGCAGAAATGGGAAGTTGTAGCTTTGAGCCATATTTGCTTAAGAATGTAACGTTTGTTCATAGAGGACTTGGGGTAGTAGCTACAAGCAGGAGCTGCGTGTCCCACATGGATGTTAGTGGCAATTATTACATAAACTATTGTGAAATGTTTCAAGGGAGCTTGTTTCGTTAGCCAAGTGCTAATTGGACCATCTCCTTAAGTCTTCCAGCCTCTGCTCATACTTGCCTAGAGAGGGGAACCAGAATGGAATGGGGAACGACTCCACCTTAATTCCGTTTCAGTTATGTAATGGGCCAGTACATTGAAAAACATATATGGGATTTTTCCTTCCACAAAATAGGTTTAGCCAAGTAGAACAAATAGAAAGACAGGGGAGTTGCTCCTTTGTCCAAATGAACAAGGGAATTCCACCTACGTTAACCTTAGTACGAGGCCCTGTCAAACCAGATTACGCCCCTGCCTCCATTCCCAAATGGGTGAGAGGTAAGATTTGCCAGCAAAGTCATTTAATTATTGCAAGCATAATTTAAGAAAAGTCCGGATAACACTTTACTGAGCAAAACTGAACACAAACAGCCTATAATCTAACAAGAAAGGGACAGAGAGGTTTTGTCTTTCTTAGGTCAGGTCTTGTACATATCAGGGAGACATTCAATTAGCACATACAGAGGAAAAACTCCCTCAGAACTGTACAGCTAATCAGAGCGCATTCCACCTCAGTGAGGATCATGCTACTGTTTGGCTGCTAAGCAACACCTGCAACCTTTGGTTAACTGGATTGCGGATAACAGAATTAACCCTTAAGTTGCACATGGAATGATCTCTGTTGCTGAACTTCCAACAAGATTATGTAGCATGGATTTGTATAAGGAGCAAAGCAGGTGAGGTTGGGAAAGGCAAATCAGGGCCCTGGAAAGACAAGGAAGGCAATTGGCAAAGGATGAGTGAAAAAAGCAGGGGAAAGAGAGGGTTGAAATGAATGTTGCTCATTACCTGGAGTTGGAATCACTTCTGGGGGTTTCTCATGCTCCTGAGAGTCAGCTAGCCTTTACTAGGGACCTGCCCTGTGGAACTCCCCGCCACTAGAGATTTGGCACGAATCGCTACTGCCTTCTTTTAGTCAGGCAGTATTCATTAGCATTGTTTTTTCTTTTAGTTTGCAAACATCACACATATGCACTACTTTCTGCACTGTTTTTGACATTTCCCTCCCATCGAAATGCATTGAAATTGATTATGCATTTAACTGTGCAATTAATTGTGTTTGTTTTGGCCATAGCAGACAACAAGACGACTGATGTAGGTTTTAGCAGAAGCCGAACTGCAGCAGAACAGAAACAGAGCTGATTGTGACAAATGCAGGATGGAATGGAAATCTCTGTCTCTTTACACTTCTGATTCCAGCAATCAAAAGAGGCAGCAGTTTGCAGGAAGCTCAGGCTCACTGAAAATTCTGGCGGCTGCACGGCTGAAATGTGATTTCTACCCTGATGGTTGTCTGCTTCAAGCCCTCTTCTTTCTTTCTTTTTAAATGTTAGCCGTATCAGTAATCCTTTTGGCACCCAAAAGGAAGTCTTCCCCATACCTGACAAAGCACATGTTAGAGAAACAGCAAGTGTGAGTTACAGGTTATAACATTCAGAGATGCTTCTCCACTCCTGTGCCAAAACTCCTCCTTTCTTCTACAGAGTTGATCCCTCTGAATTAATCAAAGCCATCAATCCTCGGGAGTTTCAGTTTGAGCACTTGGCAATAACAGGGTAGTGTTCTTCCTCTTTCAGAGCAGGGCAAGTCTAGTTAGTTGAAGAAGCTTAAAAAACAACACCTGAGGGTGTGTTTTCTATTATTTATTTTAACCATGGAACACTTTTGCCCTCTCCAAAAATAATGGCTGATTCCCAGAAACCAATCTGCATTGATGGAGTAAATGATCCCTGGAAATCTCTGCAGTTATTATTTCCCTCTCTGGAAAAGCCTTGCCTGATGACAAGGGTGTCAACAAGATAAAAAGCTATTCTGTTTGTCTTTTGGAGAGCAAAAATGATTTGCAGTCCTTATCTTAGTCATTCTCCTAACAGCCCTACGAGGTAGGACTTTATTATTGTTGTAGAGCTCAGAGATTAAGGGCGCAGCTTAAGTGATGGGGCTTAGCCTAAGGCCACCCAAGACGCCTGTGGGTGAGTTAAGATTGGAGTTCTGGTGGTTCCCCACCCAAGGCTACATGTTGAGATGTTGTCATGGACTGGCTGGATGCAGAGGAGTGGGGAGGGCACCAGCTAGGGAACCCCCAAAGGAACCTCCAGGGGAAGAAGGCTCAGGGCTGGAGAATGGTGGTGGGACGATGACGAGTGGTCAGAGGGAGAAGAAGGGGTAGACTGGGAGGAGGAAGAGGTGTCGGAAGCTGGAGGGGCAACAGGGTTTAGTGAGCAGGAAGAGTCTGTGGCAGAGTGCAGTTCAAACTCTGCAGCTGAAGCAGAGGCTGGGGTGTGTGTCAAGAGGATGCTGAAGAATCCAGGGAGTCCCCCCCTCCTGCTGCAACCAGTCTCCCCCCCGGTCTCCGAGGACACACAGAGAAACAAAAAGAGCAGAACAGAGATTAGATGTGTGCAGACACAGCTTTGAGACTGTGTGTGGGAAAACTCCGGAGAAGAGGAACTGTAGAGTGGGAAGACCATGAGTCCTCGCAACTGCGTCATCGGGGCAAGACCTCCAAGGAATTGCGGAGACCACTAGGCCTGAGCTATGGTTTGTGCCCTTGAATAAAGACTGAACTTCAGTGGCCTCGGATGGTTTATTGTTTTTCATTGCTGACCTATGCCCAACTTCAGCCCTGATAAAGCTCATGCAAAATTGACCCCAAATAGAAAGAGGCGTGCTCTGGTCCATGGGGTCACGAAGAGTCGGACACGACTGAACGACTGAACAACAACAACAAAGAAAGAGGCCGAACTGTTCTTACTTTACTTTTAGCTTCCCCCTTTCCACCAGATGCTGCTTAGTATGGCATCTAGGGCAGTCTGGGTGTGGGTTGGTGTGGCAGCTCCGCCCACCCCCCAAAGGAGGTTATGCTTTCCTGTACAAGGTCCCAGTTTCTGGCATCTCTAGTTTGAGGCTAGGAAAGAGACCTCTGTCACAGATCTTGGAAACTACTGTCAGACTGGTCAAATCGACCTAATGTCTGGCACAAGGTAAGACAGCTTCCTATGCACACAGAGACCTGGGATAGCTCAGTTAGTAAAGCATTAAAAAATTCCTTCCAGTAGCACCTTAGAGACCAACTAAGTTTGTTATTGGTATGAGCTTTGTGTGCTGTATCTGAAGAAGTGTGCATGCACACAAAAGCTCATACCAATAACAAACTTAGTTGGTCTCTAAGGTGCTACTGGAAGGATTTTTTTATTTTTTATTTTGTTTCGACTACGGCAGACCAACACGGCTACCTACCTGTAATTAGTAAAGCATGAGACTCTTACTCTCAGGGTTGTGGGTTCAAGCCCCACGTTGGGCAAAAGATTCCTGCTTTGCATGGGGTTGGACTAGATGACCCTCGTGGTCCCTTCCAACTCCATGATTTATATATATAATTTTTCAGTTTTTCCATAATATTCTAAATACAACTCAATACTTCTCACAAAAATATATGTTTTGACTTCCCCTTGCTCCTTTTGTGGTTTCTTTTTAAAATTTATAGCACTGCATCTCCTTCATCACTCCAATTAATAATTACTCCCTAGTTAGTTTTTAACATTAATTTTAACAAGTTACAGGGAACCAGGCAGAGGGCCTTCTCGGTAGTGGCACCTGCCCTGTGGAACACCCTCCCACCAGATGTCAAAGAGAAAAACAACTACCAGACTTTTAGAAGACATCTGAAGGCAGCCCTGTTTAGGGAAGCTTTTAATGTTTAATAGATTATTGCATTTTAATGTTCTGTTGGAAGCCGCCCAGAGTGGCTGGGGAAACCCAGCCAGATGGGCGGGGTATAAATAATAAATTATTATTATTATTATTATGACTATTGTTTGGTTTAAGTTAATCCTGCTAATGAACTTACATGTGTACAATAACATTTCAGATAACCCACAATTTTTCCCCAGTCTTTTGTGATTCCAAGCCCCATACAACGCACTCCCCTGCTCCAAGGCAGGGTTTCTCAACCTTATTGTTGGACTACAACTCCCATCATCCCCAGCCAGCTTAGCCAATGGTCAGGAATAATGGGAGTTGCAGTCCAGCAAAGATCTGGAGACACCCCCACCCCCCACCCCAAGGTTTTGAACACTGTTGACAACAGAGAAAGCGTTACATTTACATACTTTCGGTTTACAGGTTAAGGAAATATCTCAACATCACTTTTTTTTTGTTTTTAAGCTTTTCCACAATGGCTTAGTGTCAGCCATCCACAAAACGCTTCAAGGCAGATGGAGTAATTTCCATAGCAACGAAGGTCCTGCACGGAAGCTCTGGGAACAGATTCTCCTCCTCCTCCTCCTCCTTCTCCCATTCAGGTTCTTTTCAGTCTTGATAGGTACCTGTATCAATTCGCCCCGTGAGCTAAGCACCTAGGGGGATGCTTTGGAAACAGGCCGTCAGATTAGCGCAGCACGACACCAATTACACCATCAACGAGCTCCCTTTGGCGGCGCGCCGTATTGAAGGCTGCATACCCACCGGTGTGTAAGGAGGTTTTTTTTAATGGGGCTGGCTTTAAGAAGAGAAAAGAGCTGTGGGGTTGGGGAGCGATCTCGCTCCGAGCTTTTCAGGAACCTTCCAAATCCATCCCCGATCAAAAGCTCCGGAGGACTATTTAACTTGAGACTTCCGAAACAAAAAACTTGACAGCGGCACAACCCCAAATCGACGGGCGACATTCAAACCAACTGGTAATTAGGAAGCAAAGGAGGGTTGGGGCCAAATCAAAGTCGTCATAAGCTACTCATTAAAGGGTGAACCACAGCGAAAGGGCTTGGGGGGGGGGAGTGGCCTGCTTTTTCTAAGACCCGCTTGAGATTTTGGGAAGAGTGTCGACATACTTATAATCACTGCAGGGTACAATGGAACCACAAAATGGAAAAAAAAAACACATTGGCAAACAAGGATTGCAACAACAAAGCTATTAACGTCATCTATTGCTTTTCTCACTGTGCGGTGATCCCCCCCACCCATTAACCCTCCATATAATGTCAGGGCTGGGGCATATTTAGATCTAGGGTTTGTTTGTTTGAAATAAAAAATTCCTTCCAGTAGCACCTTAGAGACCAACTAAGTTTGTTCTTGGCATGAGCTTTCGTGTGCATGCACACTTCTTCAGATACCATGCACACGAAAGCTCATACCAAGAACAAACTTAGTTGGTCTCTAAGGTGCTACTGGAAGGAATTTTTTATTTTCTTTTGTTTTGACTATGGCAGACCAACACAGCTACCTACCTGTAATTAGATCTGAGGGTTTTGTTTTGTTTTTAATTGTTTAACTGCCATGGTTCCCTCCTCCCCGATATTTTATTCAACTTGGAGCCACTGGCACGCTACATGTGTTGACCACTTTAATTTTTAGGTGAACAAACAAACAAACAACAACAACAACAACAACCTTTCCCCTGCCCATCTGGCCATGCCTCCCCAGCCACTCTGGGCAGCTTCCAACAGAAAAATTAAAAACACAATAAAACATCAGACATTAAAAACTTCCATAAACAGGGCTGCCTTCAGATGTTTCCTAAAAGTCAGATAGTTGCTTATTTCCTTGACATCCGATGGGAGGGCGCCACTACCAAGAAGGCCCTCTGCCTGGTTCCCTGTAACCTCACTTCTTGCAGTGAGGGAACCGCCAGAAGGCCCTTGGAGCTGGACCTCAGTGTCCGGGCTGAATGATGGGGGTGGAGATGCTCCTTCAGGTATACTGGGCCGAGGCCGTTTAGGGCTTTAAAGGTCAGCACCAACACTTTGAATTGTGCTTGGAAATGTACTGGGAGCCAATGTAGGTCTTTCAGGACCGGTGTTATATGGTCTCGGCGGCCCCAGTCACCAGTCTAGCTGCCACATTCTGGATTAGTTGCAGTTTCCGGGTCACCTTCAAAGGTAGCCCCACGTAGAGCGCATTGCAGTAGTTTGAGTGGGAGATAACCAGAGCATGCACCACTCTGGCGAGACAGTATGCAGGCAGGTAGTCCCAAACTAAAAGCATTTGAAAGAGTCTGTAATTTAGACCTGGACTTAGTATCCTCCATGGAACTTTGTGAGTCTACTAACCAAATTAAGCCATTCACTGGAAAATCAAATGTGCACGTGGTTGAAAATTCCAGGGGATTGCCATTTATTCTGAGAAGCACCAAGGGCCTCTTTTCCAAGGAGAACAGAACATGCTCCGAAAATGCCAAAATAACATTTCATCCGGTGCCTTCCAAACCATTTGTTATGCAGGAAAAGACCGGTTATCTTACCTGATGCTCGAGAGCATGGTGCATAACTATAAATAGGGAATGGTGAATGATAAACAGCCACAGGGGAACAGCTGGCAGCTGATCACTGGGCAGGAATGTAGGAGGAGAAAACAGGTTGGAGAGTGCTTGTGAATGACAAATATAACTATTGAAGTTGGAATCGGCTTATGTACAATTTGCAAATGGGAGGAAGTTAAACATCAACCAGATAACAAATTAGGAGTGAACAAGTAACTTTGATAGGATGGAGAGGAACTCTTCATCGCAGTTAAAAAAACAAACCCCCCACCAATAACCCACAATTCCAATTGCAGTTACCAGGCTACAGTAACAATGTGATTAACTGTGGCAGCCAGCATATGCCCAGTTCAGGTGGCCAATGAAGATATCATGTAGTTTAGTATATTAAAATGCAACCTCAGCTGCAGAACCCCCCTTATCTTCCCCATGTAAGACCCTGTACAAAACATCCAATGAATATGTAGAGGCTGTGGCCTGTGGGCATAGTAAGTCAATTAATATGACATAGGTGGACAATTAGAAACAACTCCTGTTGAGAGCTGTTTGACAGTGGAACAGTCTCCCGTGGGGAGGTGGTGGATTCTCCTTCCTTGGAGGTCTTCAAGCAGAGGTTGGGTGGCCATCTGTCACAGATGCTTTAGCTGAGATTCCTGTATCGCAGGGGGTTGGACTAGATGGCCCTTGGGTACCTTCCAACTCTATGATTCCTTTAACTTAAATAAATATACAATACATATTGGGGAAGACTTGCCAGCAAGTGACCTGCCTGTTGACGGACACCTTCAAGGCTCCTCATCTGCCTTCTTTTGGTTCTTAGAATTGGACTTGGACCACACAGCCCTTTAAATAGAGAATGCCTGCAAATACAAGACTGTCGTCCAGACCCCTTTAAACAGAGGACACCTTCGAACAGAGGACTGGCCTCTCTGCCAGCCCTTCACATTTTAATTACACTCTGCCCACTGTGGCCCCAATCCCATGTCCGCTATTTAGTTTTCAAAAACAAGTGAAGCAAATGAATTGCGACCGCACATTTATTTGTCTTGCCTACTTATTTTTATTTTTAATTATTGGCATGCATATCCCACTTTTTTCCTCCAAGGAGCTCAAGGTTGTGTACATGGTTCTCTTCCTCATTTGATCCTCACAACAACCCTGTGAGGTTGTTTAGGCTGGGAGGCAGTGACTGGCCCGAGTGAGCTCCATGGCTGGGCGCAGGGATTCAAACCCAAGTCTCTCAGGTCCTGGCTGAGCACTTGAACCACTACACCATTCTGGGCCTAGTGTGCCCAACAGGCAACTGGAATATTATTTGAGGAGATTTTTGCTTTTCTTGGTGCTCTTTCAAAATTTCTCACCATAGATGAAAAACATAGCCCAGCCTTTTCATTAATCACCCGCAGGTCTAACTGATTTTTACTTTGCTTCATTAGAAGTGTATATTTTTACATTTCTTCTTTATTTAAAGGGATTCATACTTCGCCCTGCAACAGATTCCCAGGGGTGGGTGGCTTACAAAAAGGGGGGAAATCACAATAAATTGGATGTCTTCTCTTTCCTTTCTCTCTGCGCTAAAACAATCCCCCATTACACATTTAAAACCACACCATTGCTATTCTCTCCTTCTCCTGGCTGATGTTTAGCTCTCATGTTTATTTTTCTCACATTATCAAAACTTCTCTTTCCCCTCACTACAGACACCACCACTAAGCAATACCCCTCAAAGCTCTCGGACCATCTGTTGTTTCTCAGAGAAAACCTTTGATAGCCAGAAACAATTGACTGTCAAGTGCCTCGATTCGAAATATATGTTTACACAAGCTAAACTGAATGAACAGCGAAGCCGCAATTCATGAAATTGGTGCGAGCGTTGCCTCTCACGAGAAACCTCATTGTTGAAATCAATTTTGCATCTTTTCAGCTGCATGGGTCTCCAGATCTGAGCTTTTATTTATTTATTTATTTATTTATTTATTTATTTATTTATTTATTTTTAAAAAGCCAGGGGGATTTCTAAATGTGACACTTCACACATTTCTTTGTTACCAAAATCACTGGATGCGGATGGGGTCCAGGGAGAAAATAAATCTTGGTAGCACTTTACTGAGGAAACTGAACGAAAACAGCATTTAATTTTAGGGGAAATGGACAAGGAGGTTTTGTCTCCCTTACTGCAGGCCTTGTGCCTAGCAGGAAGACATTCCACCAAACATACAGAGGGAACACTCCCTCAGTACTATGCGGCCAATCAGTGTGTGTTCCTAATGGTTGGGAGACCTTGAAATGTTAGCTGTGTATTAGGCCGCTGGACTTGAGGTTTGGCTCAGATCTGTTGCTGCCGCCTTTTCCAAGGTCCTAGACAAAATAAGCCAGGGGTGGATCTAGGGCTTTGCGAATGGCGAAGCTGTTATTGGTGCTGATAGCACTTTCCCGATCTGCTAGTTTTCTATTTCAGGGGTGTTCACAAAGCCAGTTGAATAACACAGACGGAGCCCAGAGAGAAAAAGAAACCTGGTAACACCTTACTGAGTAAACTGAACACAAGCAGTGTATCATTTGAGGAGAAAGGAACAGAGAGGTCTTGTCTTTCTTAGGTCAGGCCTTACAGACAGCAGAAAGACATTCAACCAAACATACAGTTGGAAAACTCCCTCAGAACTACACAGCCAATCAGGGCATGTCATACCTCTGTGACTATCATGCCATTTCTGCTCGGTTGCTTTTCCAAGGTCCTAGACGAAATAAGGCAGCGGTGGATCAAAGGCTGTGTGAATGGTGCACACACATTGGGTGTTGAACCAAGAGGGAGCCATCCAAGCCCAGTAAGCAAGGCGGTGTGAGGCTCTGTCAGGGTCCTAGAGTTCTCCCTCCTTCTTCCCAAAGCCTAGTTAGCACTTTCTCAGCTTTGGGAAGGTGGTAGAAGGGCTCGAGGACCCTGACATAGCCTTGCACCTCCATCCCAAAGTCAGGCACCTCCTTACTTGCCTTTGGGAAGGCAGCGCGAGGTTCTGGTGGCACTGCCAAATTTTCGCCTTGCACAGGGTGCCATAGTACTCAAATTCACCACTGGACAGGGGAGCCCAGATTGGGGCTGGGGCTTGTGGGAGTTATAGTCCCAAACATCTGGAGGGCACCAGGCTGTCCAAACATCTGGAGGGCACCAGGCTGTCAAAAAGCTGACATACAGTGGAACGTTTCCCCTACTGTATGAGAAAGAGTGCATGGTCATCATAATAATTGGTCTCCCGATGTGCATTTTCCCACATTTTGCATCTTGTTTCAATCCCTTTCATCTTTTCCTTTGCTGCAGAGCAATAGCCTGCATCTTCTTATCTCTTGTTTATTCAGGTTGCATTGCAACATGGCCATTTTGCTTCTCTGTGTTGCTTAACAAGACGCTGTCCAAACATACGGCGATATATATATATATATGTATGTATGCATGGATGTATGTATGTATATTCTGTTTGGCTTTGCAAAGTCTGCATCCCCTTTTATCTTTATCATCAGCATAATCACCATCCGGGTCCCTTTCCTGGAGGGTCGCTTCATAAAGGGAACGAGGGAAGGGTTGGTCAGCCGCTCATACTTTAACCTCTCCCCCCTTATCCAACCCCCTTGAGGCCCGCTAGCAAGTCTTGTTCCCACTGATACGTCTTTGCCAGTATTTATTTGGTCTCTAGCTTGGCGATCGAGGTCCAAGATGACTGCACTCAGTGGGGTGGATTTGGCACAGAGACCCCCCTCTTCTGGTTGATGAAAACTTTATTTTATTTTCTTTGAATGCTGCTTTATTTATTGAGATTTTTAAAAAGTGGACAAGGAAACAGCAGTATACGCATTGTACAGTCTGAAAGCCCAGAGTGGCTGGGGCAAACCAATCAAATGCTCAGGAGGTTGTTGTTTAGTCGTGTCCGACTCTTCGTGACCCCATGGACCAGAGCACGCCAGGCACTCCTGTCTTCCACTGCCTCCCACAGTTTGGTCAGACTCATGTTGGTAGCTTCGAGAACACTGTCCAACCATCTCATCCTCTGTCATCCCCTTCTCCTTGTGCCCTCAATCTTTCCCAACATCAGGGTCTTTTCCAGGGAGTCTTCTCTTCTCATGAGGTGGCCAAAGTATTGGAGCCTCAGCTTCAGGATCTGTCCTTCCAGTGAGCACTCAGGGCTGATTTCCTTAAGGAATGGATAGGTTTGATCTTCTTGCAGTCCATGGGACTCTCAAGAGTCTCCTCCAGCACCATAATTCAAAAGCATCAATTCTTCGGCAATCAGCCTTCTTTATGGTCCAGCTCTCACTTCCATACATCACTACTGGGAAAACCATAGCTTTAACTATACAGACCTTTGTCGGCAAGGTGATGTCTCTGCTTTTTAAGATGCTGTCTAGGTTTGTCATTGCTTTTCTCCCTGGAGCAGGAACTGGCAAACCACTCCAGTATCCCTGCCAAGAAAACTCCATGGACAAAGACAACAGGCATATGGTCAGTGTACAAATTAATAATAATAATAATACTGATAACAACAACAACAACAACACACAATTTCAAGAGGTACAAAAGCAGGACATGGACCTGCAGTATCCTAAAACTATAAAGATTTTGTTTTGCCCCTCTTAAATAAAAACACAATTTTCTTAAATAGTTGAAGTTTTGAATGTTATAGGCAGTAATGCCTCTAAATGCTGGGAATCTCAAGTGCAGAGAGTGTTATTGCCTGGCTTTGAGAGGTGTAGTGGTTAAGAGCTGTAGACTCGTAATATGGTGAACTGGGTTCACTTCCCCACTCTTCCACATGCAGCTGCTGGGTGACCTTGGGCTAGTCACACTTCTCTGAAGTCTCTCAGCCCCACTCACCTCACAGAGTGTTTGTTGTGGGGAGGAAGGGAAAGGAGAATGTTAGCCACTTTGAGACTCCTTCGGGTAGTGATAAAGCGGGATATCAAATCCAAACTCTTCGTCTTCTTGCTTGCAGCTTTCCATGGGAGTCAGGTTGGCTGCTGTGATAGCAGGATGTTGGGACATAATAAAAATAAAAATAAAAATACATTTTATTATATTTACCCCACCCATCTGACAGTGTTGCCCCAGCCACTCTGGGTAGCTTTGGTCTGGTGGGCCTTTGGTCTGCTCTAGCAGGTCTAGCCTTACATTTCAATAAACATCCACCAATGACAATCATGCCTGCTTTTTTACTACTAGAACAATCAACACGTTCTCCAAATCAAGATATTGGCTGGCAAGCCATGCATCTGGAGCCATGGCGAGGAATAACTGCTTGGCCGGGAGAGATTGCTTGGTATCCCTGCAGCTGGGTTTATTCCCCTAAGGATTTCCAAACCTTTTCCCATTCTGGCAATTTTTTTAAAAAAATGATCTGGTTTAGGGTTTTAGTTCCCCTGTCTCCAAAAAGAAAGAAAGAACCCAGCAAGTGTTCCAATTACTTCCCCAGTGGAGGAGTCACCAGTGGGCATTCATCACAACACAGAGGATGCTTTTAGACATGGAAGTGGAGAGGGAGGGTGTGTGAAATCAGCCACCGGTATTTTGCTCCGTGGGCTGCCAATTGGACTCGAGTCAAGATGCTTCGTCGTAGTCATGGATGTCTGTGGGCTGGTGGCTTTCCGATTTCAATGCCTTCGTAGGCAGCAGCCATCAAAATATTTGGGATTCACTCCTCTCCGCTCAGCAGCCTGAATTCGGAAGTGCCTGGTTGCCCCGGCAGAATCCCAAAGAGCACATGGCTTCCTCAAGACACCGGCAACTGGTTAGCAACCATTCATGGCTCCTCTGCCAGAGATTCCATGGTAACGAGAGTGTGGTAACCAGTTTGCTGAAAATAGATTCCAAGGAGGACTCACACCGGATAAATACGGTGTGACCAAGCAAAATGGTGTTTATGTAAATTTCCTCTCTGCAACACAACCCCAGCTGTATTTTTAGAGTCATTTTCCAAAAAGGATATTTTATATACTTCATCCGAGTGGTTGAGAGTCATATTAAATGTTATGTAATCACACTTCTCTGTGTGTGTGTATTTAATAGCAGTTGCACAAGACGTGGGGGCTGACTAGGATTAGGTTTGTGGCATTTGGAGTGTTGGGTTTAATCCTTTCCCCCAATTAATACCCCTGTGGTTTTTGGCCTGGGAGAGAGAAGCTGTTATTGGTGCTGGTAGCACTTTCCCGATCTGCTAGTTTTCTAGCTGAGGGGTGTTCACAAAGCCAGTTGAATAACACAGACGGAGCCCAGAGAGAAAAAGAAACCTGGTAACACCTTACTGAGTAAACTGAACATAAACAGTGTATCATTTGAGGAGAAAGGAACAGAGATGTCTTGTCTTTCTTAGGTCAGGCCTTATTGATAGCAGAAAGACATTCAACCAAACACACAGTTGGAAAACTCCCTCAGAACTACACAGCCTATCAGGGCATGTCATACCTCTGTGACTATCATGCCACTCAAGCAATATCTCCACCTGACTCTCTCTTGGCTAACTGACAGACAGAATTAACCCTTAATTTACCAACTGGATGATCCCCATTACTGCACTTACAACCAAGAGAATGGTCAAGTACAGGAGCATTAAAAAAAATTAAAAGGAAACAACAGAGCATCCCCTCCTTTAGCGAAGTCCATTCTGCCATTTCAGTTTTCTTCCAGCTGATTTTACTATGCGGGGAGACTAGGTAGACCAAGCTAGGAACTGTAGAAGCATAGAGTTGGAAGGGACGTCAGGAGGTCATTTAGCCCAACCCCCTGTTCAAACCAGGAACCACAATTCAGGATGCAACTGCAACACCTGTGACAGATGGCCTCCTAGTATATGCTGAAACACATCCTGAGAGCCCACGCCTTCCCAGAGCACCCTGACTATTCTGAAGTTTCACTTAATGTGCAGCCAAACTCTGCTCCCCTTTCCATTTCCTCCGCACTGGTTCTACACCTGCCCTTTGGAGCAAAAGAGAATAGGTCTGCCCCATCTCCCAGCCGCCATAGCTGTGCTCTACCTTCACGGCCACAGGGCAGTAATGCTTCCGAATACTGGTTTCTGGGAATTTCAGTTGGGGAGAGTTCTCTTGTGCTTGAGTCCTGCTCGCAGGTTTCCCACAGGTATCTGACGGGCTACTGGTAGAGCATGAGACTCTTAATCTCAGGATCATGGGTTCAAGCCCCACGCTGTTGGCCAAAATATTCCTTCATTGCAAGGGGTTGGACTAGATGACCCTCGCGGTCCCTTCCAACCCTATGGTTCAGTGATTCTATGACTAACTAGCTGGCCCATTGACCAGATCCAGCAGGGTGCATCTCACACTCTGCCTGACAGCTCTTTAGAGATTTGAAGATAGTTATTATGCCTCATCTCCAACTCCCCACCCTAGTCTCCTCTTCTCCAGGCTCAGCACACACAGTTCTTTCAACTGTTCTGCACAGGACTTGGCGTTTACAGATCTTTCACCATCCTGGTCACACTGCAGTTTATCAATGTCCTTAAAACATGGCACCCAGAATTGGGACTTGACTGCACTGGTCAATTATAACATTAAAACTGTGTTATAAAAATGTGGCACCAGAGGGCGCTGTAGAGCAGTGATTGCATTGAGATAGATATTGATATATATATATATATATATATATATATATATATATATATATATATATATATATATATATATATATATATATATATGGAGGTTTTTATAGCGTTTTTCAGATCAATGTAGATCCAGCCTTAGTGGCTGCACAGCGGATGCACCTTCACTTGGACAGAGCAGAGCAGAGTGGTTTATTCCTGCAATCTGGACAATATGCCTCTTTTAACTGTTGTTAATGATGCATATAGATCCATATATTTTACTGTATTTTAAAAGTGCCCTTCAGCTTTTTAGGTATATAAATATGAGTGGGCAGTTTTCCTCACCCCCCCCCCCCGAATGTCCACCCAATAATTTCTCAGATGCACCAGTCCCAGATGAACATGCCCCTAATTGGGATTGCAATATCCCCTTGGGAGGGGAAAAAAGCCTGTACTCACTCCCCCCTCCTTTTTATCAGGCTTCGGGGGTTCCTCTTGGCCTCCAGGAACAAATGAATATCATAGATAATGGCTAAGACTTCTGTAGCTAATTCCCTTAAACCCCTCAGGGTGCATGCCATCTGGCCCTCTCGGTGAAATTTAAAATGTGTTCAGCCTCTTGATTTGCCTTAGCTGGTTTCTCTAATAACAGCACAGTTTGTCCAACCTTTTTAGAACCTCTGCTGAGATTTAGCAGTCTCCCGTTAAATTCAGCTGCCGAGCTAAAGGGGAGTGAAACTGACTCTCCAGATCGGGTCGCTTTTCCTTGACATCTTCAAAGTGCCCACCACAATTGCAAATCTTGCCCGTGAACTTCTGTTCGGCTCCCCCGGCCTGACACCCCCGACGGACATTCAGCACATATCAAGATGCAGATTGAGATAATTCCGCTGCGGTCTCTGACCCAACCTCCACACATTAAGTGCCCCACATCCAGCTTCCGGTTCTCGACTGAAAACCGTGCGGCCAAACTGCTACATTTGCTGAGCAAGAAAAACATGTGGTTCGTAACCTCTGCTTCCTTGCAGTGCCTAATTATTTCCACAGCTGCTATGCTATATACCAGCTTTCCAGGGGTGAATGAAACTCGCATTAACTGGAGCTCATACCCTCCTACATTTCCCTAATGAAAATAAGGGTGTCCTGTATTATTATTATTATTATTTAATTAATTTATTAATTAATTATTATTAATTATTATTTATACTACCCATCTGACTGGGTTGCCCCAGCCACTCTGGGAGGCTTCCAACATATATAAAAACATAATAAAATTTAAACATTAAAAAATAAATAAACTTCCATATACAGGGTTGCCTTCAGATGTCTTCTAAAGGTTGCATAGTTACTTATCTCCATGGCTCAGGGGTCACCTAATTCCACCCCCTCCAGCATTTCTTCATTGAAAATAGGGACATCCTAAGGAAAAGTAGGACACGGGTGGCGCTGTGGGTTAAACCACAGAGCCTAGGGCTTGCTGATCAGAAGGTCGGCGGTTCGAATCCCCGTGATGGGGTGAGCTCCCGTTGCTTGGTCCCAGCTCCTGCCCACCTAGCAGTTTGAAAGCACGTCAAAGTGCAAGTAGATAAATAGGTACTGCTCCGGCGGGAAGGTAAACGGCGTTTCCTGTGCGCTGCTCTGGTTCGCCAGAAGCGGCTTAGTCATGCTGGCCACATGACCCGGAAAGCTGTCTGCGGACAAACGCTGGCTCCCTCAGCCTATGCAAGATGAGCACCGCAACCCCAGAGTCGGTACACCACTGGACCTTATGGTCAGGGGTCCCCTTTACCTTTACCTTTAAGGAAAAGTGGGACATTATGGGATCAAATCAGAAACCGGGATGGCTTCTATAAATCTGGGACTGTCCCTGGAAAATAGGGACACTTGGAGGGCCTGGGAGCTTGCAATGGATGAACGAGTGTACAAAATTTAGGCACCTCCTTATCCCATGCTTTAGCATTTGGGCTTCTTATTTCTAGCACGATAGCCTGTTGTGTCTATTCAAATAGGACTGGGGGCAGGGAGATTTTTTTTTTTTTAAGGCAGAGTAGGCAGAGAGGGCTTGTATTTAGGCTGCTCTGGTATCCACCGCCAACGCTGAATTCACACAGGAGCACAAGCTGGGGCTTGCTGCGTAAGTTCACTCTCTGTTCAGATAGGATCACGGAGCGTCTTCGGCCTCGCTTGCGAAGGAGGAGGGAGGCGAGCCCTGCCAAAGAGCTGCTCTGCCCACAAGGAAGCGCACAGCCCAGACCCGCCTGCCGAGAATCTCATTTCGCTGGGCTAATGTATGCTTGGCATGGATTCCGCCTTACCTGAGGCTACGTTTATAACAAAAACGCAATGTGCATGGCTGCTGCTGATCGGCTTGTGTGCGCACGTTCTGCGGCTGACAGTCAAAACACACACACACACACACACACGGCTGCATAGAAAATGCAAAACAGGGCAGCTAAACTGCTTGGGCGGTTTGTCTTCCCTTCTCTATAACATACCTGTCCTGAGCATGGTTTTCTCTCTCTCGCTAATATACCTCTCATCTCTCAACACACACATTGCATTTCACACACACGCGCGCACCCACCCCTTAACTCAGGTGCATGGAGATGATGCACAGAAATTGTGGTTTCGGGCGGTTCTGGATTCGTTATGTTCCAAGGATGACAGAGTGGCATGCGTAATTTTCACCCTCCTTTGCCCCTGTGTAACTAACAACGGCTCTGCGAGGTAGGCTTAACTGAGAGGTAATGGTGGTTCAGGTTGATTCGAAAAGCTCAGATCCATCCTGGGTATAGATTTGAACCTGGGTCTGTATGTGAAATATTCCATTGACTGTGCTACAAAAGCACAACATAACATATAACATGACATGACATGACATATACGCAGACACATGCCCTGTTATCATAGCCCCTGCCAATCTTTATTATTATCATTATTATCATCATCATCATCATTATTATTATTATTAATTTTTATCTGCTCAACACACAACAAAAAAGACAAAATAAACCATAGAGAAAGTACCACCAGTCTTGCCATACATAAAGAATTAATATAAATTTCATAATCCTTAAACTGTAATGGTCTCTTCTTTTTAAACCCGACTTCCCATCTACTCCATAATTCAAATTACCATTCTTTACTGCCAATACATGTTGTTACTGTCATCTCAAATCACATCAAAATATGTTAAATCGTATAACTAATGAACAATATTGCTGGAATTATTCAAAAGCCACTACGGATTTTAAGTCACTATTATCAATTTTCAAATATATTTCAAATACTTCCCATTTCGAAATGAATTCTTTCCTTGGTTTGTTCTTTAGTTTTTCGGATAGGCTATCTACCGGTAATTCAGCATAACCAATCATTTTTTGGACCCGCTCTTGTCTTGAGGGAACTTTTCCACTTTTCCACATTGTAGCTATAAGAACCCTCGCTGCCACTGTTGTGTAGAGAAAAATATTATTAATTTTTTTTAGGGAAATCCGCATCAATAATACCCAATAAGTATGCCTCTGGCTTAATGTTAAAGGAGATTCTTAACATCTTTTCGAGTTCTAAATGGATACCCTCCCAAAACGTTTTGATTTTATTGCATTGCCACCATACATGATAGAAGGATCCTGGTTGTGCCCAACAGTTACCTTTTACACCTTTATACATTTTGGCTACTTTCTGAGGTGTTAGATACCACCGGTGTTGCATTTTTAGGAAGTTCTCCCAAATGGCATAACATGTAGTAAATTTCCAATTGTTCTTCCAGAGATTTTCCCATTGGGACATGGATATAACGTATCCAAAGTCTTGTGACCACTTTATCATTGATGCAGTGACCTCATCCTCCTTGACTTCCCAGTCAAGGGGGAGTCGGTATGCTTTGGAGAAGGTTTTAGATTTTGAATTTAATACCTCGGCTTCAAATCTGGAGATTTCACTGGAGAAGCCCTTTCGTTTATCTAATTTAAATTTCTCAACCACTTGATAATACTGGAACCAGTCTGTAACCATCTCTCTAATATCTTCAAAACTCTTGAGTTTTAATTGATTCTACTCCTCTTTTAGGAGCATTTTGTACATTGGCCAGTTTCCCAACATATTTTTTTTTCTTCACCGCAGAGGCCTCTGATGGGGAGGTCCACCACGGGACTTTGGGCTCCAAGAGGTTTTTGTATTTCTCCCATATTTTGAATAGTGATCTCCTAATAATATGGTTTGTAAAGTCTCTGTGAATTTTTGCCTTATTATAAATTAGATATTGTGGGACGCAGGTGGCGCTGTGGTTTAAACCAATGAGCCTAGGGCTTGCCGATCAGAAGGTCGGCGGTTCAAATCCCCGCAATGGGGTGAGCTCTCGTTCCACCTAGCAGTTCGAAAGCATGTCAAAGTGCAAGTAGATAAATAGGTACCGCTCCAGCGGGAAGGTAAACAGCGTTTCCGTGCGCTGCTCTGGTTCGCCAGAAGTGGCTTAGTCATGCTGGCCACATGACCTGGAAGCTGTCTGCGGACAAACACCAGCTCCCTCGGCCTATAGAGCGAGATGAGTGCCACAACCCCAGAGTCATCCGCGACTGGACCTAACGGTCAGGGGTACCTTTACCTTTACCTTTATAAATTAGATAAGCATGCCATCCCCAGCGGTTGTCGAATCCTTCCAAATCTAAGAGGTCCGTGTCCTGTAAATTGCACCACCCCTTCAGCCAATTTACAATTGCCAATCTGCTCCTTATCAGCCTCAACTGGTGTGGGAGTTTGGATCCAACACATCTGGAAGGCACCAGGTTAGCAAAGGTTGCGTTAGAATTGATTTTGGGGAGTCAAAATGGGACGTGCCGGCATGATTAGCCATCACTTGCTTGGAAGAAAAGGCTGCCAGGTTCACGTTTCAACTTGAAGCAAGGGCAGCTCTGAAAGGCGGCAGGGTGGGGGTGGGGAATGCCTCAATTTTTTGACACAATGCAAAGAAAAACCAAGAACAACAAGGGAGAAAATGCATTTCAGCAGACGCTGCATCTGTGCAGCACAGCAGTGGGATTAAGGAGCCATGTTTTGCTATTTGAGGTTAGCTTTGCATAATAACTTTCAGGGTTTTTGCATCACTAAAGGTAAAGTTAAAGGGACCCCTGGCCATTAGGTCCTGTCGCAGACGACCCTGGAGTTGCGGCGCTCATCTCACTTTACTGGCTGAGGGAGCCGGCGTACAGCTTCCAGGTCATGTGGCCAGCATGACTAAGCGCTTCTGGCGAACCAGAGCAGCGCACGGAAACACTGTTTACCTTCCCGCCGGAGCAGTACCTATTTATCTACTTGCACTTTGACGTGCTTTCGAACTGCTAGGTTGGCAGGAGCAGGGACCGAGCAACGGGAGCTCACCCCATGCGGGGATTCGAACCGCCGACCTTCTGATCGGCAAGCCCTAGGCTCTGTGGTTTAGACCACAGCGCCACCTGCGTCCCAACACCTCGCCAAACCTTCCTCTCCCATTCCTTTACACCTGGCCACCCGCAACACCTTCTCAGCACTCCAGCACCCCTTGAACCTTAGGAAAAACAACTTTGCAGCTTGCCCAGAGCCTTGCTCCCCTCGCCTTACGCACCCAAAGCAAGTCCCACAGAAGCCACAAAGGGACAGGCTGGGGCAACTCCGTAGCAGCCGTCCAACTTCTGTCCTCCTTGGGCTCCAATGCTACTGAGGCCCAAATGGCAGCATTGCTATGAGGAAAGAAGTGGCAGTAAAGCAGCAGCTCCTGGCTGTTCCTCTGCATTCCCCTGCCTGTTCATCCCACCCACCCACCTGCCTGTTCATCCAATCCCTTGCCTGGACCACTTGCCTTCTGTTCTGCTGGCAGTCATGCTAGCAGCATCCTAACACACTCTTTGTTGCTCAGTGTATATATATATATACCTGCCAAGTGTCCTGGAAGAGGTGGGAGGGCTCTCACACCCTGTCAGAGCATCGCACCTTCTTTCTTAAGCCAGGACAGAAGCTAACAGGGCTTTGGGAAAGAGGTGCGAGGCCCGTGCCCCAATTTTTATCAGCAGAATGTTGGAGCATATGCCACTGTGGCCACCATCCCTCCTGCCTCAACGAGCATTTTGCACCTCTCTGAGAAAATCCTCAAGAATTTCTCAGGCAGCTTTGTTGCGGTGACATCGGCAGCCTGTGCCTCAGAGCCTCTTCCTTCCTCCCTCATTTCTTAGCCTCCTCTCCCCCCTCCCCACCCCCACCCTCCCCGCCTGCAGGAAGAAAAATCAGCGCTAACCCTGCCTCAGCCTTGGAACGCCAACTTCCTCTCCTAAGAGCAGCAGCAAACGGCTTCCTTTGACCGCTGCTGTCCCAGACACTCTGGCTCCACGGCACGCCCTCCCCGTGCAGGAAAACAAGTTCAGGGAGAGCTTGGCTCCTGCCTTTAAGAATTCAGCTGCACCAAAGCGGCAGGAAGCATTGGAAACAGACAAAGCACCTGTAACATTGGGGGAGTGTTCAGCAAAGCGGCCCGCTCCGGGGCCGCAGTCATGCACAAAACCGTTACAACCACTTTAACAAGTTGTTAGAGAAACCATCTGGTTGGCCACTGTGAGAACAGGATGCTGGACAGATGGGCCTTTGGCCTGATCCAGCAGGACTCTTCTTGTAGCTGGGAGGTCGCCTGCTCTTGATGGGGTTACACTTCCTCTGGAGGAGCAGGTTCACAGCTTGGGGGTTACTCCTGGATCCTTTGCTGTCGCTCGAGGCTCAGGTGGCCTCAGTGGCCCAGAGCGCCTTCCATCGGTTTTGGCTGGTGGCCCAGCTACACCCCTATCTGGACAGGGATAGCCTAACTACTGTTGTCTGTGCTCTGGTAACTTCAAGGTTAGATTACTGCAATGCATTATACTGCACTGCACATAGAATCATAGAATCATAGAGTTGGAAGAGACCACAAGGGCCATCCAGTCCAACCCCCTGCCAAGCAGGAAACACCATCAAAGCATTCCTGACAGATGGCTGTCAAGCCTCCGCTTAAAGACCTCCAAAGAAGGAGACTCCACCACACTCCTTGGCAGCAAATTCCACTGTCGAACAGCTCTTACTGTCAGGAAGTTCTTCCTAATGTTTAGGTGGAATCTTCTTTCTTGTAGTTTGAATCCATTGCCCCGTGTCCGCTTCTCTGGAGCAGCAGAAAACAACCTTTCTCCCTCCTCTATATGACATCCTTTTATATATTTGAACATGGCTATCATATCACCCCTTAACCTTCTCTTCTCCAGGCTAAACATACCCAGCTCCCTAAGCCGTTCCTCATAAGGCATCGTTTCCAGGCCTTTGACCATTTTGGTTGCCCTCCTCTGGACACGTTCCAGCTTGTCAGTATCCTTCTTGAACTGTGGTGCCCAGAACTGGACACAGTATTCCAGGTGAGGTCTGACCAGAGCGGAATACAGTGGTACTATTACTTCCCTTGATCTAGATGCTATACTCCTATTGATGCAGCCCAGAATTGCATTGGCTTTTTTAGCTGCTGCATCACACTGTTGACTCATGTCAAGTTTATGGTCTACCAAGACTCCTAGATCCTTTTCACATGTACTGCTCTCAAGCCAGGTGTCACCCATCCTGTATTTGTGCCTTTCATTTTTTTTGCCCAAGTGTAGTACTTTACATTTCTCCCTGTTAAAATTCATCTTGTTTGCTTTGGCCCAGTTCTCTAATCTGTTAAGGTCATTTTGAATTGTGATCCTGTCCTCAGGGGTATTAGCCACCCCTCCCAATTTGGTGTCATCTGCAAACTTGATCAGGATGCTCTCAAGCCCATCATCCAAGTCATTGATAAAGATGTTGAATAAGACATAGTATGCACAATAAAACTACTAAAGAAACGGCTGGAGTTTTGCCTGGTTTCTCATGATCAACCATCCAAGGACCTTACAAAACCCTACCTGGAGTTGCTGAAGTTTGAAGCAGAGACAACTGATACTCTACTGCTGAGCTGTGACCTTGGCTCAGAAATGGAGTCCCCTTCCGCCTCTCCCCATAGGGTACCCATTTGTTTCTGCTTACCTATCAGACATATTCGCCTAAGATTGCAAGGAATTTTGAACGTGCAGGTGGGCATCTTGGAGGCAGGATCAAAGGCCCCGTTCCAGCAAATCCCCTTCTTGGTTAATGCACCGAAGATCCACTGGCTTCCGTTTCCTGTGTTTTCCAGAAATGGGGACCTCTTAAAATAGCCAACAAAGGATGTTGGAGACAAACTGTGCGTCACTGTCAGCCTGACACAAGCAGTTGGCCCAAGCACAGGCCTTCGGAATACTCCCACCCAAGGCTGGAAGGGAAAAATAATCTGTCTTGAGGCCAGAACGAGATGTTCGGAGGAGTCTTGGCGATGGGCATGTGGGTCTCTGCAGCAAAGCTGTTGTGCAAAATGTGCTCTGCTGAAGCGGAGAAGCAATTCTTATTCTTATTCTTATTCTTATTTTTTTTTTAAATTAAACCTATTAGTTCCTTGCCACCAGACAGGCCACCGAGCGGCTCACATTGAAAAATATGTGCATAAATACATTGTGGACTAGGATATAATAGAAAAGAGATCGTATAAACCTTCCATACAGTGCTGTTTCAACCGCCCCACAATACCTGTTCTGCATTTCAGGAAATCAACTTTGGAACTCCCTGCCTATTGACAGCAGGCAGGGACTTTCACTTCACTCTTTGCGGCGCCTGCTAAAAACATTTTTGGTTAGACAAGCCTATCCAAACATGTAGAATGTGGACGCTAGTTCTAGGCTATTTTTAGTTTATTGCTGATTTTTCAATTGGTAATTTTATTGTTTTATTCCCTTTTTCATGAACTACAAAAGAACATGCAACGTCTCTTTTTGTGTTCAGATTACAAAGTCTTTTGGTTATGTTCAGTGTAAGGTATCCAGAGATAAGGGGAGAGAGTATTTTTTCGTTTTTCCAACATGGTATATGTGTACCAAACGTCTTGGAAGTTGAACATTTCGGTTTCAAAACGCCGAAAACCCGGAAGTAAATGCTTCCATTTTCGAACATGCCTCGGAAGTCGAACGGCTTCCATTGAGGTTTTTTTTTCTCTTCAATTTTCTCTATTGAATTTGCAGACCACCCTTTGCGCCTCGGTTTTCGAATGTTTCAGAACTTGGTCTTCTAGAACAGACTACGTTCGAAAACTGAGGTACCACTATATTTGTAAACCACTTTGAGGCTTTTTCTTTCTTTCTTGCAACCAAGCAGTATATACAGTCATACCTCATGTTGCGAACGCTGCGGGTTATGCGTTTTTGGGTTGCACTCCATGCCAAACCCGGAAGTACTGGAACAGGTTACTTTCGGGTTTTGGTGCTCATGCATGCTCAGAAACACTAAATCGCGCTTCGCGCATGCTCAGAAGCACCGAATTACGCCCCGCACGTGCGCAGATGTGGTGCTGCGGGTTGTGAACATGCCCCCCCGCACAGATTGCGTTCGCAACCCAAGCGTCCACTGTATATTTCATGAGATAAAGAAAGAGATATATGGCTTCAACTCAATACAAGGGTTCCCGTGGTGGAAGCGGCAGTTGCGGGTTCAACGTAGCTTGTTCTGCTCTTTCTCATTCCTGCATTGCAGGGGGTTGGACTAGATGACCCCCAGGGTCCCATCCAGCTCTACAGTTCTATTTGGCCATGAAGCACCATTTTGAATCCAGATGGCACGACAGCTCCAACTTGGAACAAGGGTTCCTGCGGCGGAGGCACTTGCTTTTCTCTATGTTGGATGCTGCTGGGCACCATTTTGAATCAAGATGGCTGACCAAAATGCGACCTTGGCACTATTTCGCTCAGTTTAGCATGAGGGCTCCAAGCTGTGGCCATTTGGATGCCTATGAAGATTGTTGTTGTTCAGTTGTTCAGTCATGTCCAACTCTTCGTGACCCCATGGACCAGAGCACGCCAGGCACACCTATCTTTCACTGCCTCCCACAGTTTGGCCAAACTCATGCTAGTCGCTTCGAGAACACTGTCCAACCATCTCATCCTCTGTCGTCCCCTTCTCCTTGTGCCCTCCATCTTTCCCAACATCAGGGTCTTTTCTAGGGAGTCTTCTCTTCTCATGAGGTGGCCAAAGTACTGGAGCCTCAACTTCAGGATCTGTCCTTCCAGTGAGCACTCAGGGCTGATTTCTTTAAGGATGGATAGGTTTGATCTTCTTGCAGTCCATGGGACTCTCAAGAGTCTCCTCCAGCACCATAATTCTATGAAGCCTATGAAGATACTGTCACCCAATTTGTTGTGACGTTGCTCGGTTAGGCAGGATGGTTCTAAACTGCTCTGATTTGGATGATCCTACAAATATGGCTGCTCAATTCACTGTGAATGTTCCCGAGATGGAGGAGCAATTTCAATTTATGTTTGGATATTGTTGGTTCCCATTTTTGAATCAAGATGGCAAGCTGAATTATTCCAAAGTGACCCGATTTCGACACCTCTGGAGAAAATGTAACCCAAGTTGGCATGATTGTTGTCAAAATGGTTGACTGGAATTTTGTCTGATTATTATTATTATTATTATTATTATTATTATTATTATGGCTTACAGAGAAAAAATAATATTTTCCATTTCTTAAAACCAAACCAAGACATTTATCTAGATGCAATGAAAACACAAAAAAGAGAAGCAAGAAAGAAATATAGAAAGAAAAAGAAACAAATTAAGAGTAGAAAACAGGTTAAAATAGAAAGATAGAAAAATAAGGTTCAGAAAATAAGGAACTTCTGATTCTTCATCTGCCCGCTATATAAGATTTTTGTCTGTATTTGGATACCACCATATGCTATTATACAGAACAGGATGCTATTGTGTAAAACTAGTAGGCTTCTACATTGGATTTGGCCAAACCCAAAGCCTGGGATTCCTGTGCAACACAAACACTTTTTGCTAGTTCCTTATCTGATTTTTTAAAATTGTTTTATTTGGTGGGGAGGCAACATTTGTTAGACTATTGGACAAAATCAGCTTTAACCCGCAGAACCTGAATTGGCCACCATGTAATTGAATTCTACTCCAAAATAGTGACAGTCTGAAACCAATCCAAGGAAGAAGAATCATAGAAAAGGGGTGAAGTCCAGGTACTAAGTGACTTGCTCAAGGCCATGCAGGAAACCCATGTCAGAGAAAGGCCTTTAAGCAGTGTCTGTGTAATCTTAAGACCATAAATCAACCACCGGTGTATTCTGCACGAAAGGTACTGCATTCCACAAGCAGAAAACCCAGTTTGTTTGTTTTTTAAAGCTATTGTGTAAATGGAATTGTCTCTTTTGAGAGAAACCATATTAACATATTAATGGCTCCTCTTCATCCCCCCGAAGAATCATTGAAAGCCCAGGGGTGAAGTCCGGGTACTAAGTGACTTGCTCAAGGCCATGCAGGAAATTCATGTCAGAGGAAGGCCTGAAAAGGATCTAGGAGTCTTGGTAGACCATAAACTTGACATGAGTCAACAGTGTGATGCAGCAGCTAAAAAAGCCAATGCAATTCTGGGCTGCATCAATAGGAGTATAGCATCTAGATCAAGGGAAGTAATAGTACCACTATATTCTGCTCTGGTCAGACCTCACCTGGAATACTGTGTCCAGTTCTGGGCACCACAGTTCAAGAAGGATACTGACAAGCTGGAACGTGTCCAGAGGAGGGCAACCAAAATGGTCAAAGGCCTGGAAACGATGCCTTATGAGGAACGGCTTAGGGAGCTGGGTATGTTTAGCCTGGAGAAGAGAAGGTTAAGGGGTGATATGATAGCCATGTTCAAATATATAAAAGGATGTCATATAGAGGAGGGAGAAAGGTTGTTTTCTGCTGCTCCAGAGAAGCGGACACGGGCAATGGATTCAAACTACAAGAAAGAAGATTCCACCTAAACATTAGGAAGAACTTCCTGACAGTAAGAGCTGTTCGACAGTGGAATTTGCTGCCAAGGAGTGTGGTGGAGTCTCCTTCTTTGGAGGTCTTTAAGCGGAGGCTTGACAGCCATCTGTCAGGAATGCTTTGATGGTGTTTCCTGCTTGGCAGGGGGTTGGACTGGATGGCCCTTGTGGTCTCTTCCAACTCTATGATTCTATGATTCTATGATCTATGATTCTATAACAGCTCTAGTTACAGGTAGGTAGCCGTGTTGGTCTGCTGTAGTCGAAACAAAATAATAAAAAAATTCCTTCCAGTAGCACCTTAGAGACCAACTAAGTTTGTTATTGGTATGAGCTTTCGTGTGCATGCACACTTCTTCAGATACACTGAAACAGAAGTCACCAGACCCTTATATATAGTGAGAGGGTGGGGAGGGGTATTACTATATATAAGGGTCTGGTGACTTCTGTTTCAGTGTATCTGAAGAAGTGTGCATGCACACGAAAGCTCATACCAATAACAAACTTAGTTGGTCTCTAACATATTAACAGCTGCAGTCCACATTCAGTTAGGGATGTCTCAGCCTCTGAAATCCTAACCCAAACTTTCAAATTCACACACACACACACACACACACACACACACACACACATACAGGATGTCTCCGTGTTCTAGTTTGCATCGGACTTGAAAGTAGTTGCCCTGTTGAAACGCGGCAGAGTTGTTTTGCATTCCAGTTCTATGGCTCAATTACAGCAGGGGAAACAACACCTTAAATGTTATTCTTCTAAGATGCAGGTGGTTGTTGGAACTTGCAGTACATGGTGGTGGAAGCACGATAACTCAGCCCATGGGATAGCAGGGGATGGGGGCAAACAATTCGGCTTCCAGGATGGCTCATATTTCTCTGGGGGCCTGGAGAAAAGTTCTTTCCAACTTTTCTGGGGATCAGACAGATGAATAGATTGCAAGGTCTGGCGATTTCTGTTAGTCGTGACCGCTAGATGGAACCTCCACTTTCAGAAGAAGTGTATCCCTGAAGGCGACTTGCTGGGGGGGGGAAGCAGTGAGTGGAGAACAAACAAGCATTTTGAAGAAAAGGAGAATTTAGCTGATGCAAATTTATTTAACGTATATGCAGAATTCATCATGCAAAAAGCTGGACTGGATGAACACCAAGCCGGAATTAAGATTGCCAAAAGAAATATCAACAACCTCAGATATGCTGATGACACAACCTTGATGGCAGAAAGTGAGGAGGAATTAAAGAACCTTTTAATGAGGGTGAAAGAGGAGAGCGCAAAATATGGTCTGAAGCTCAACATCAAAAAAAACTAAGATCATGGCCACTGGTCCCATCACCTCCTGGCAAATAGAAGGGGAAGAAATGGAGGCAGTGAGAGATTTTACTTTCTTGGGCTCCATGATCACTGCAGATGGTGACAGCAGTCACGAAATTAGAAGACGCCTGCTTCTTGGGAGAAAAGCAATGACAAACCTAGACAGCATCTTAAAAAGCAGAGACATCACCTTGCCGACAAAGGTCTGTATAGTTAAAGCTATGGTTTTCCCAGTAGTGATGTATGGAAGTGAGAGCTGGACCATAAAGAAGGCTGATCGCCGAAGAATTGATGCTTTTGAATTATGGTGCTGGAGGAGACTCTTGAGAGTCCCATGGACTGCAAAAAGATCAAACTTATCCATCCTTAAAGAAATCAGCCCTGAGTGCTCACTGGAAGGACAGATCCTGAAGTTGAGGCTCCAGTACTTTGGCCACCTCATGAGAAGAGAAGACTCCCTGGAAAAGACCCTGATGTTGGGAAAGATGGAGGGCACAAGGAGAAGGGGACGACAGAGGATGAGATGGTTGGACAGTGTTCTCGAAGCTACTAACATGAGTTTGGACCAAACTGCGGGAGGCAGTGAAGGATAGGCGTGCCTGGCGTGCTCTGGTCCATGGGGTCACGAAGAGTTCGGACACGACTAAACAACTAAACAACAACAACAAATTTATTTTATTTACTTAAGAAAATGTGAACTTCCAAGTGCTCTATGAGAAAAAAATTTAAAGTGTAGTTAAAACATTTTAAAGATAGTTAAAATGAACAGTGAAAGATTGCAGCACATGTCAGCTTCTACGTGTGGATAGTCTTGCTTAAAGAAAAGTGTTTTTAAGATCAGTTTCCACAACTGCAGTATTATTCAGCATCTTTAAAAGTGACAAGTTTCCGCAGACCAAAGAGGCTGATTATTGATATAATATAAGAGGCAAGGAAACTGGTCGCACACTGCAAAGCGGCACCGTCGTGAAATTAGACGAAGAAGGAGAGTGTGTGTGAGAGAGAGAAAGAAGAGATGAATCAGTATGTAATGAAGGAAGCCGTTCCAAATTTAGCCATTCTGTGATGACTGTGGGCTTTCATGAGGAGTGACCACCTGCGTATTTGACCCTTGCCCTTCCTGGCTCCTAACGGCAGCCAAGTGTGTTGCGAGGGGGGTAAACGTCTCCTTGGGCGACAGGCTTGCCCCACCGAGCTTTGAGACGGAGGCAGTTCTGCAAACTTGGTTAAGGAAGTCTTTCTCATCCCCCCTCCTGCTGGGCAATCTTCAGTCACTCTCTGTGTTCCAACTTTGGGAGAGGGACATACTATGCACACCCTTTTAAAATGTGTGGTGGTGTTTTTTTTGGGGGGGCGCGCGTTTATTGGGTTGTGCTTTTTTAATTTTGATTCTATATTTTGTGGTTTTATCTTTCGATTTTGAACGCTTCACCTGTAGGTTTATAAACCATTTAACATGTCGATACGAAGGGAAGTCGTCAATATTGCAGTTTGTTGTATAAGGGATTGTTATTTGGACTGGAGTGCAATTGAGATTAATAAGGTTTTGGAACGCCGAAATATAAGGTAAACCATCAATTCTAGCACGCAGGAGGGTCACCTAAATTGTATAATTTGGCATCTGAATGATTGGTCTTAGTAATTGCATTATAATTTGGCATTGCTATAATGAGGCTGTTATTGGATTATTGTAATTGAAAACTAATAAAAATTATTATTAAAAATGATTTTGTTCTGTGAATTGCCCTGAGACCTCTGGGTACAGGGCAGTATATAAATTAAATTAAATAATAAATAAATATGATGATGATATATAATAATAATAATAATAATAATAATAATAAGGCTGTGATGTGAGGTTGGATACACAAGATTACTTCCATTCCATAGCACCTTCTCCAGTCCATCGTGCCTCGTTCTCCATGGATTTAGAACAAAGAAAGAAAATTACCATTACATTCAAATTGTTTGCATTCCCCTAAAATACGAATTCTGTGAACATTTGACTGGGGTGTATGGGGTGTTAGAGGAGTAGCAGCACCTCTGGTGGGGGCCACTCTGTGCTTTTTCTGGGGTGGTTTGTGAATCTCTGGCCCCCACCCTGCGCTCAGCTCTCACCTGTGGCTCATAGAAGCTGTCAGCACGTGGCAGAGGCCACATCCCAGGAAATGGCTTTGACTGGCTGACTAAACCAAGTGAGGCCAGCCAATGAGTCTCAAACCCTTGGTGAGTTAGGGACTTCCCCTGCGTGCGAAGACAGGCTCAGGTGGATTGAGCAGACAAGACCAATCGTGGTCAAGAAGGTGGTTTCTGCACGAGCTGTAGAGGGAAGTGAGGGGCAGGTGGGGCTCATCCACCTGGGAAGGGAGCCCATCTAGGAGAAGGAAAACTCTGATCCCAAACCTCTGCTGCCTTGCAGGATATCTCCGGGAGAAGAAAAAAGGGGTTAAGGAGTAAGTCCTACGCAAATCCAGAGTGGAGTCCCTAAGATGGTTGGATGGCACCGAGCTGGTGCCAACCGCCTTGTTCTGCTTTCCTTTGGACCACATCAGTGAGGCTGAGAGGGGGTCTTGTTGTCTGGGCTGCACAGGACCTCCAGACACACTGCCCAGGTTTGCGCCCAGAGGAGGTCATTTCAGTGTTGCTAACACAGCAAGTTGTCTTCACCCCAGGAGATGCACCCCATTGTCTCTTGAGACAGACGGATCCCAACACATTTTACTCTTAAAATGCGCAAGTTGGTGTGCTTTTCTATGTACAGTGGTACCTTGGTTCCCAAACTTAATCCGTTCCGGAAGTCCGTTCCAAAACCAAAGCGTTCCAAAACCAAGGCGCGCTTTCCCATAGAAAGTAATGCAAAATGGATTAATCCTGTTCCAGACTTTTAAAAACAACCCCTAAAACAGCAATTTAACATGAATTTTACTATCTAACGAGACCATTGATCCATAAAATGAAAGCAATAAACAATGTACTGCAGTCACACAATCAATCAGTAGCTGAACTGGGTTCCACACAGTCACAACAAAAAGAGCCGCAAAAACAAAACGCAAAATAAATAGCAAAAACAGACAGACCTCAGCGTAACACTCAAAACGGAAGTGTGGCACTCAAATCAGCGTAACACTCAAAACGGAAGCGTAACACTCAAAACGGAGCATGTTCGACTTCCGAAAAATGTTCAAACCGGAACACTTACTTCCAGGTTTGCAGTGTTTGGGTTCCAAGTTGTTTGAGTACCAAGGCAGTTTGAGAACCAAGGTACCACTGTAGTTCCCCCTAAAATATGCATTTGTTTACTTGTGGGATCACCTTACTCCATAAGTGCCCATTCAGCCGCTTCTGTCTGTGGCTCTGTCACTCATTCCACATTCGTAAGAAATCAACCAACATTTTTTAATACCTTGCCTGTTGACATCATGTGGAACAATTGCCTTAGTGCAACGTTGAATTTTGCCCAGAAAGTATGCTCCTGATTCTTCTTCCTTTCAGCTGTGACTTGAACTTTCTCATGCTTGACACCATATATGACATCAGACCCAGGAAAGGTGGGCGTGGTTATCCCAGAACAGCTTGGTGGGTCTACGTCAGAAGCCACTATTGCGTACTTACATCTGTAACAGGATGTCATAATCACAGTGTGGCCCTTCCAGACTGATTTTTTGTTTTTTGTATTTTTGCAGGTACCCTCTGCAACAAATCATTGATGCTACAATAGTGCATTAGTGATGGATTGATACTGGGCCATCCACATGTCACTGCACTCTGTTTTGTGATGCTTCCCCAGTTACTGCTGGAGGGGCATTCTTGTAACAAAAGTGGGACAACACAACAGCGGCAGCTCCGGACACGTGCAGCGTGAAAAGTTACAGGATTTCAGGAGGAAGTTGCAGGACATGCACCAACTGAAAACAAAGCAACGTTTCTTCCCCAAATCTTTTGCAGATGCAAAGAGTACTGAAAGGAGGATTGCGTACAATCACCCAGATACCACCACGAGCCCAAATATTCATGAATGCACAATAAAAAAAGACCTTTGGCTCTGTCTTTTCTCAGCCACTGCTCAGTGTCTGAAATGCCACGGTACAGTTAAGCCAAAATCCCACCTCCCCCATATTTTACTTCCGCTGCTCCTTGCCAGTTAAGACCTGACCAGGGAGTGGGAGAAGAAATTGGGCATCTCTAATCCAAAAGTGTTGGGTTTCATTTTACTGCTGTGTTTGTGTTTGTTGATTCCTAGTGCTAGAAGGTATTGCATTTCCCTTACAGCTGAGATCACATCCAGTGAGAATTCCCAGTGGGGATCTCCAGAACAATGGGGCTCTTCAGAAACCAGAAAACCTCCACAGCTAGGCGGCCATCCTTCCTCCTTCTCCTCCATTCCATTCCCATGATATGTTGGAAAAACCGACCTTGGGAAATTTCAGAGGCCTTCAGGCCCCTCATGCATCTTCCATGTGGCTGCAAGATGCTCCTTTCTTCCTGCTTTCCCTTAGCTCTCTCTCTCTCTCTCTCTTGGCCTCCTTTAAAGAGCCAGGGGCCATATCATTTGAGAATTATTTTTTTCCACTAGCATCATTACCCCGGCACATTATCTCACTGGCAAGCAGCTTCTGAAGAAGAGGACCCCACCTATGTGCAATTAAAGAGACACACAATGGAGGAAAAGCTCAGTAATTGCAATTTAGGATTTCCCCTCCATGGATCACAGCTAGCGAGTTGCGATAGCTAACGAGTTGCAGGTGTGCTACACTTGGTCGAGAGAATATATAGGAACTGATAACGTATGAAAACTATGAAGGATTATCTCATGTCAGAGTATATTCTTGGGCAAACAAGTACTCTGTTTTGAAATGGAGGGAATGGATAATCATAGAATAACTGAGTTGTAGAGTTGGAAGACTTCGCCGAAGAATTGATGCTTTTGAATTATGGTGCTGGAGGAGACTCTGATCGCCGAAGAATTGATGCTTTTGAATTATGGTGCTGGAGGAGACTCTTGAGAGTCCCATGGACTGCAAAAAGATCAAACTTATCCATCCTTAAAGAAATCAGCCCTGAGTGCTCACTGGAAGGGCAGATCCTGAAGTTGAGGCTCCAGTACTTTGGCCACCTCATGAGAAGAGAAGACTCCCTAGAAAAGACCCTGATGTTGGGAAAGATGGAGGGCACAAGGAGAAGGGGACGACAGAGGATGAGATGGTTGGACAGTGTTCTTGAAGCGACTAGCATGAGTTTGGCCAAACTGCGGGAGGCAGTGGAGGATAGGGGTGCCTGGCGTGCTCTGGTCCATGGGGTCACGAAGAGTCGGACACGACTGAACGACTGAACAACAACAACAAGAGTTGGAAGGGAACCCAATGGTTATCTAGTCCAATCGCCTGCAATGCAAGAATCTCCAGTAAGATGGCCACCCAACCTCTGCTTTAAAACCTCCAAGGAAGGAGAGTCCACCACCTCTTGAGGGAGCCCATTACACTGTTGAACAGCTTTTCCCCTCAGAAAGTTCTTTCTGATGTTTAGTCAGAATCTCCTTTCTCGTAACTTGGAGCCATGGGTTCAGGTCCTACCCTCCAGAGCAGGAGAAAACAACCTTGCTCCCTCTTCCATGTGGCAGCCCATGAGATATCTGAAGATGGATTTCATATCTCCTTTCAGTCTCCTTTTTTCCAGCTCCTTCAACTGTTCCTCATAAGGCTTGGTTTCCAGACCCTTGATCATCTCGGTTGCAAAGTTATTTATCTAGAAATGTGCACAAGCTATTTCTGGTGCTCCGCCGACCTGGAAGTGAGCAGCCGCGCCGCGCCACACGCCACGCCATGCCAGTAAGAGCGGGCGGTGGCAGCAGGCGGTGGGGGTTGCCACGGGCCTAGATTACTGAGTCCCTTGGGCTGTATCCGGCCCACGGGCCTTAGTTGGGGGACCCCTGGTTTAGAGCATCCATTTTTCTACTTCTCCCCCTTGCTCCTAGTGCCCCAGCCTTTCAGAGGCTGGCTGACTCCTACCTGGCAGCTCCTGCCCGCTCCCCTACCCGTCTCTCCCTCCCATCAAGAAGCCCACCGTGGCAGCTGTGGAACGGCTTGCAGGGTAGATGAAGGAGGGGGAAAGGGAGCACAGGAGGCGTGGGGGGAGAGGCCAGTTCTGGCACCCCCCCCTTTTCAAACAACAGCAACAAACACTGTTTGGAGGCAGCAATTCTTCTCAATACCAGTTGGCAACTGATTGGCCGCTGTGACAATAGGATGCTAACTCTCAAGACCCCCTAACTCTCAAGACCCTTTTCATGCTCTCCTGTCTGATGGTTCTTTATCTAGAAACCAGGCTTGGACCGCACAGCCCTTCAAATAAAGGTCAGTGTCCTCTGTAAGGCCGGACACACCGTCACTCTAACAGAACTCGATTGGCTCAGAAGGGCAAGCGCAGGTCTACCCTCCATTCCACTGTCCAATCAGTGAACGGCGTTTGCCTCAATAGTACTGACTGACGCTTGGGGCTGCCTCTAGCTATCTTTCTATCTATCTATGCCACCTTATGTTTTCAGGCTTATTCTGCTTCTCTTTGGTTCTCCTCCCTCGCATACCTGCAAGCTTGCCACACCCAGCTCCATTCCTTTAGCAGGGATGGGGAGGAGGCCTGGCAGAGTGCCTCCCAGGAGAATGAGCTATTCCAAATGAGTTGTCTTCGCCGTGTTTTCAGTTAGGAAGGCATCAGTTCTTGTGCAATGCCACCGCGATGAAAGCCTTCTCTAGGGCACATGTTGTAGCATCTCGACGCCAAACCCTGCCAACTGTTACGCAATTGCCCTTTGTACTTATTTAATTGATTCATTGTTTTTCCGGTATTGATAGACGCAACACACAGCCAGGTACACAACTGCAATTAGCAAGCAACCCCTAAAACTGTTAAAAACGCTTGTGTTTAGACAAGCCTGCCCAGATATACAGAACGCTGATGTGTTAATCAGTTTTCAGTTTGTTGCTGATTTCAGTTTTTTGAATGTTTTAAATTGTTGTCGTTAGTTGTTTTTTTATAATTTTGTAATTTTATTCTTTTTGTAAACTGCTTTGAGCAGTTTTTACAATTAAGCGGTGTATACATTTGATGGAATTAAAAAAATAAGAACACTGAAAAATGGATTTGGATATACAAAATCTAGAATTGAATTAGAACTGTGAAATAACAACGTTAAAATATTATCCAAAATGTATAAATTTTTACTGGAGTGGCATTTGAAAGATGAAGAAGTTAAATCAGTTATGATACACTGGGCTAAAGATATTGGTCATAATATACAATTAGAAGATTGGGAAAAGATTATGGAAAGAGGCAATAGATTTCACTGCCTGCAGTGCTTTAAAGGAAAATATAATGAAAATGATGTACAGATGGTATATAACATCAGTGAAATTAGCTAAAATGTACAAAACAAATAACAAATGTTGGAAATGTAAGGAAAAAGAAGGTACTTTTTATCATATGTGGTGGGAATGTAAGAAAGTAAAGGACTTCTGGGAAATGATTTATAATGAGATTTTAAGAATGTCGAAATAAACATTTGCAAAAAAAACCCAGAAGCCCCTTTACTTTAAAAAAAAACCAGAAGCCCCTTTACAGAAGTCCCCTGACAAGAGCCATTCCACATAGGAAGTAATTGATAAGTATGGCCTTTCTCGGGATATTCTGAGTTCATTAGATTTTGAGATGGCAGCTTACCACACAAAGTCTCCTATTTTAAAGCACATGGATTTTGTGCCGATTGCATTCCTGCTTGCTTGTCCAGATGTTGCCCAAATGTGCTTCCAAACTACCCATTCAGTCTCCTCGCCCTTATGATGTAACCAGCATTACAAATACCAAATGGAGAAAAAAGCCTTTTACAGCTATGCAGCTCCAGTCTATGTGCTCTGCCATAGTTGAAGCATGCTAGATCCCTTATGAAGGGACAGTTTGCCCATGTGGCTACAGATAAAGCCCACTACTTCCTGGTTTGTGCAATCTAAGAGGACTTAAGATCAGCCTTGTTCAAAGCTTTAAACCTCCCGGTTGGGAGATTGAGTAAAGCTTTTTTCTGGTGAGAACGTATAAGAACCTGGACCAAAGCCAAAGGGAATGCATAGACTTCCCTTGGTTATCAGCCCATGTTGTGTGTAGATGAGAAGAGATCTTCCAACATTTGCGAGAGCCAAGAGCTACTTTCACCCCCCCCCCGCCCATTACCCATGGCTACACCAACGTCGGAAGGAAGTGGTTGAAAACCTGAAGCCGTCACATCCTCAGATTCTTGGCCCAAATTTCTGACTTGCACGTTGCTGCGCGTTCAGGTCGTGAAACCACTTGCCAGAGTAGGGGAGCTGTTGCACGATGAATCGAACACCAAGTGCAGTCAGAATTCTCTTATAAAATAGTTGTTGGGAAGCTGCATTCCACACAAGGCTAATGAATGGAGGCCAAAGCATGCCTGGTTCCATTCATTAAACTTTGACAGCCTCGGGGAATGTCTACATCTAATATCGTTTCCTGGGGATTGAATTGCCTCTGGGCTAGAACTCGATCCAGATGAACTTGCCAAGTGTCGCCAACTATCCAATATGCTAACTTTTATTGTGAGTGAGAAGGAAAAGAACAGTCTTGGTTTCCTCCTTCGCTTTTTCTGTCTTCTGGAGAACCAGGGAATAGCAGAAGGACGCAAGACGTTTTTGACTTGGCGTCACCAAGCAAGTTCTTCTGCCTCCTTCTGGATCGGCTCTACAGAGGACTTGCCAGATAAGATAAGCACTCAAACAAGATGTTCACACCTTGGAAATGTGTCATTTTGAAAGATAGCAGCTGAAGAGTTTCCCCCACCTCCTCTCTCCACTTCACCCACACCTCTCACCCCTTTTTCTTCTTTTCTCCTGATAAGAACTCATCATGCAAAAGTGGTCAACGGACTAGTCCCAGGCCAGCTTTTTTCAACTCTAAGAATAAAGGCTGGCCCTACCTAAATTGCTTTTGAATTATGGTGCTGGAGGAGACTCTTGAGAGTCCCATGGACTGCAAGAAGATCAAACCTATCCATTCTTAAAGAAATCAGCCCTGAGTGCTCACTAGAAGGACAGATCCTGAAGTTGAGGCTCCAGTACTTTGGCCACCTCATGAGAAGAGAAGACTCCCTGGAAAAGACCCTGATGTTGGGAAAGATGGAGGGCACAAGGAGAAGGGGACGACAGAGGATGAGATGGTTGGACAGTGTTCTTCGAAGCTACTAACATGAGTTTGGCCAAACTGCGGGAGGCAGTGAAGGATAGGCGTGCCTGGCGTGCTCTGGTCCATGGGGTCACGAAGAGTCGGACACGACTGAACGACTGAACGACAACAACAACTAAAACCTAAATTGAATGCACCATTATTGTGTCAATGGCACGTTATTGCAGAATAAACTTGCAAAAATAAACTAACCAGATCTGAAAGGACCCCTCGGATGCCAAAATGGAGAAAGCTTGGAGTTACCGGGTGTGGACTTTTGTGTGAAAAGATTGCAGAAGCTTAGGGGTACAGCATGCAGAAGGCCCCTGGTTCAGCCCCCAGCATCTTCAGGTAGGGTTGGGATTGAGGAACCTCCTGAAGAAACACCACCTTTCTGTGTAGACCTTCTTGAGCTAGATGGACCAATGGTCTGACTTGGTATAAGGCAGCTTCCCAGTTTCTGATGATTGAGCTCAGCTCTGTTCTGGTACTTAAAACCATTTTAGCTGGCCCTACCCACTTATAAAAAGAATGTGGGAAACTGGGATAGCCATGTACCCAGTAACATTTTGGAACACAGGCAAGGAATGGCATGGCCAAAACCTTGTCAAAACCCTGGTCCATCAAGACTAGCATCATCTGCTCCAGGAATAGACAATGTTCCTGTGAATCACATGTGAGCAGAGTGCTGTTCTGCTCATCTCCAGCTTGCAGGCTTCCCACAGGCATTGACTGTTATAAAAACAGGATGCTAGACTCCATGTGCCTTTGGTCTGATCCTGCTGACTCTTCTTATGTCCAGATGCTGTTATCATGCACTGTCTATCCCTATCGGCCCTGCTGCCCAGGACTGATGAAAGTTGTTGTGGAGGGTTTCTCCCAGGACTCTGGAACAGGTCTACCCCGGCCTCAGTACCTGAGATCCTTTGGGGAAAAGTGCTCATACCACAACACTTTGAAGTTCCTTTCATTTCAGTGGTAAAGATTTGAATCATAGAATTGTAGAGCTGGAAGGGACCCCGGTGGTCATCAACTCCGACCCCCCTGCAATGTAGGAATCTCAACTAAGGCAGCCATGACAGATGGCCATCCAACCTCTGCTTCAAAACCTCCAAGGAAGGAGAGCCAACCACCTTCCGAGAGGGTCCGTTCCACTGTTGAACAGCTTTTACCCTCAGAAAGTTCTTGCTGATGTTGAGTTGGAATCTCCTTTCTTGTAACTTGAAACCATTGGTTCGAATCCTACCCTCCGGAGCAGGAGAAAGCAAGCTTGCGCCACCTTCCATGTGGCAGCCCTTGAGATATTTGAAGATGGATTTCGTATCTCCACTCAGTCTCCTCTTTTCCAGGCTAAACACACCCAGCTAATACACACCAAACTTGCCTACTGAAATTAAAAGAACATAGAAGCGTTGTCTCATCTGCACTACTCAATATGTCTATGTTTTCAAGTTTGTCTCCTTTCTGATATTACAACTGTGTAGTACGATGGAGGCTTGCTTTTTTGTAACTTGTGTACTTTCTGACCACAAAAGGGCAGCATGATTAACAGTTTATGATTGGAATGCATGGGGGGGGCGCGTGGGGGCACTGTTTTGTTTTGTTGGTGAAATGTATGTGGGTGTACACCCCCCCCAAAAGCACGCACTACATGCAAATAATTTTCTAAGCCAACGAATATATTTATGGGGGGAGAAGGAATCTCCTAGAAAATACTGTTCTTTCCATTTGGAAAGTTCACCTTGTTCTTTAGGTGATTTATGAAATCGACGTGTAGCCTCATGTCCGGAGCATAGAGTGTTCTGCAAACAAGAGGTAAGGGCTTCAAATACCAGCTCTTGGTGAATTCAGCTTTCAACAGGAAGTGGAATAGCCAATTGTATGAAACCTGCCTTGATGGTTTTGTTTTGTTTTTTTAAAAAGGAAGATGGCACCTAAAGGCCAGGATGCGTGCTGTCAAAGAAATGCACTTCTCAAGTTTTAATTAACTCTCTGAACAGACTAAGGCAGGTATTGGAAAAACTAAACATAGGAAAGGAAAAGTGCTTTGGACAGCTTTCAGGGTTGACCTGAAGTTCCAAGGTTTCAACCTTCTTCGGGGTCGGTCTCTAGAGCAGCTCTATAAAGCCTGCCTACCTGTCTGGGGGATTCAGCCTACCTGGACCTGCAGTTGACTGCTTGGAGATTGGCATCTCCCCCCTCCTCACATGACTGTCTGCAGCAGCTGGCTGAGGACTGGCACACCCCTCCACCTGAGAGGACCGTGGAGAGGGTTGCAGGGACCAGCACCCTGGGAACACCTGATGCCTCTGCTAGGTGTGCACCAGCTGCTGGGGCAGTTCTAGAAAAGCTGTCTGCCCTGGGGGGGGGGGTCCGCCCCCAAAGGGATGACACCAAAGGGGTGTCGTCCCTTTGGTGGTGGCACTTTGGGGTGTGGGCCAGCCCCCTTGTGTTAAAATTATTGTTTTAACGGGGATGGTGTTTTAACTTGGGTGGGTGTAGTTTTATTTGGAAGGTGGGGTTGTTTTAAATTGTTGTTAAATATTGTGTGTTAATTTGGATTTTTGTAGTTGTATTGTTTAGGGGCTTTTGTTGCGGTGCGTATTGTTTATTGTGTGTATATTTTAGTTTGTTAGTGTGTATACAATTAACAATACTAAATTGTTTTATACTTTTATTATGTTTTGACTATTTTTATTATATCTTTTGTGCTTTGATTGTTTTTAATTATGTATTTTGTGCTTTGCATATTGCAACTTTGTGTTGCGAACTGCCCTGAGACCTACTGGTGTAGGGCGGTATAGGAAATTAATTAATAAGAATAAGGTGCAAAAACTCAGGACAGGGAGTCAGGTTCAAGGCAGACAGGAGATTTTCGGTTTGATTTCAGAGGTTTTGCCATTCATTCTGTACCCTTCCCTCCTTTTGTCAAGAAGGTTCTAGGCCTGATCACCATCAGGAACCACCCTGGTCTGTCAAGTGCCACCCTTTACTCCTAAACCACTCCCCAGGGCCGGATTAAGACCTTCAGAGGCACTCTGAGCTTAAAAGATTTTGGTGCCTACCAGTGATATTTTTCTAGAAAAAGAGGTGCCGGAACTCACCACGAATACTTCCCTTGTTGTCTTATAATGGCAATGGCACCCACCTGAGAGGTGCCGGAACTGAGTTCCCCCATACATATCTAACTCAAAATAGAAGAAGAAGAAGAAGAAGAAGAAGAGAGGAGGAGGAGAGGAGGAGGAGGAGGAGTTTGGATTTGATATCCCGCTTTATCACTACCCGAAGGAGTCTCAAAGCGGCTAACATTCTCCTTTCCCTTCCTCCCCCACAACAAACACTCTGTGAGGTGAGTGGGGCTGAGAGACTTCAAAGAAGTGTGACTAGCCCAAGGTCACCCAGCAGCTGCATGTGGAGGAGCGGAGACGCGAACCCGGTTCCCCAGATTACGAGTCTACCACTCTTAATCACACTGGCTAATAAACTGTAAAATATTTTTTATTTTTCGAAATGAAACAAAATTTATGGTAAGATTGAAAATGATGTTTATTTATGTATACTTACACTTTATTTATATCTGAAACATTTTATCCTACTTTTTTCTAACTGCAAAGTCTTTGATTAGATCCTCAAAGCCAATCTTAGGTAACACTTCTGCTTTTAGATAAGGCATTCAGCCAGTCTTGTTGCAGTTTAACAGTTACCAGATTATAATTTTGTTGTATTCCCGAGATTAAAGTAGACCATTAATCTCTACTGTATTATTACTATTTCACTATTACTATTTTATTATATTTTATTGTTGTTGTTGTTGTTATTGCTGTATATATGTGTATGTGATTCTTTCGTTTATTATAGGAGCCTTTTTGTGGAACCTGGTTCAGCTGCACCATATAGTCCTTGGAAATCTGGCAATGGAAAATTTCTGTGATGCCTCCTTCCCTTGATGCCCCAAAGACATGTTTATTTTGCTAAATCGTTAATCCGGCCCTGCCACTCCTTGATCTGCGAGGCACCACCCTTTAGCTCCTAAACTCCACCCCCTCATCTGCTAGGCACCTCCCATCCGCCCCAAGCTCCACTCGTTAGTCTTATAGTCTGGGATTCAGAAGATTCCTAAACACTGGGAACGCAGATGTAATTAATGTTGTAAGCGTGTTGTTAACGTAAATGAGCTGTGGGGTGGGAAGTCCCTCTTTTAAATCTCGCCTCAGCCGCAAATTCTCTGGCTGGCTTTAGGCAAATGTTCTCTCCTTCTTTCTCTCTCCTTCTCTCATCCGCACATCTGTAAAATGGGGACAATGAGAGAGAGAGAGCCACATTCTAGGGTTTTTCGTTTTTTTTAAAGGATTACGGAGAGAAAGCACTGCACAAATGCAAAGGGGCGAATCCAGTCCCTCTCCTGGAGATCCGAACAGGAGAAGAGCTGGAGTAAACCTTAGGAAACAGGAGATAAAGAAAAGGGGGATCTGGCTTCTTCTAAATGAGCTGGAAAACAAGGGCGAAGCAAAGCATGGCCTATGGCTCTTTGTTTAAAGGAATGACTATCTTTAAAAATATCTACGCCTGCATAATGCGTGGGTTACCACCTTGAATGTATTGTCAGGATTCCAGTGATTTTGCAAGAAGTCGTCAGCGAGCAAGTTTAAGCAGCGCACAAACTATGCAGGGCAATCTGGTGCCAGCCTCGTTCTGGGCACGCACCACTGTCAGCACTCTGTAGCTGACAAAACACTTCCTACTGATGCTAGGTTTAATCTGGGAAAAGGAACTACTGCGGAGGTGGTGTTCTTGGGATGGCTGTTTTTTGAAACTCAACCAGCCGCGATGGAAAAATGGGATCTGTTTTGGCATGCCCACCTCTTGAGTGAATCTAAAGATGAGAATTAAACAGAGCTATTTGAGCTCCCGTTGTTCGGTCCCTGCTCCTGCCCACCTAGCAGTTCGAAAGCACGTCAAAGTGCAAGCAGATAAATAGGTACCGCTCCGGCAGGAAGGTAAACGGCGTTTCCGTGCGCTGCTCTGGTTCCGCCAGAAGCGGCTTTAGTCATGCTGGCCACATGACCCGGAAGCTGTACGCTGGCTCCCTCAGCCAGTAAAGCGAGATGAGCACCGCAACCCCAGAGTCATCCGCGACTGGACCTAATGGTCAGGGGTCCCATTTATTGAAGAGGCTGAAAGCTGGCAACTGCCTGATATCAGCCTGCTTTCCAGCGAGAGAGTCCCTCCACTCACCCATTGGTTGAGTGGGTGTGCTATGGAATATCCACCAACAAGCAAGTGCACCAGAGTGAATGGGCCTGCAGTTAGCATTGTGGCACACAGTGCCGTCTCTGTGAGGAAAGTGAATTGTGAGTTTGGCTGGGCCCTTGCTCTGTGCCTAAGTATACGAGAGATGCCCTGAGTTTAGTCCATCATTTTTAATAATAAAAATTATTGCAATTATTAAAAAAATATAACTGGGAAGCAGCAGAATAGGTGAAGTGGAACTTATGTTCTATGGTTTCTGGAGTAGTGGTGGCGTAGGGCTGCCAATAAGTCTGGAATTTCCTGGACATATCCAGAATACTCTAGTAAAACCCAGAACACTCTAGTAAAATCTGGTTGTGTTGACTTTGCCGATTTCCCATAAAAATAGCTCAAAAATGTCAATTCCCCTCCCAACTTTGCTCAACAACTTTAGGAAGGAAGGAAGGAAGGAAGGAAGGAAGGAAGGAAGGAAGAGCTCGACAACTTTTCTGTCCAGATTTTCACTATTTGAAATATAGCAACCCTAGGTGGGGAAGTCTTACTGAGAGGGACAAAGTTTCTACTTTCTTCTTCCTCCATTGAATAACCTGCTATAAGGAGCACGAGTCTTTTAACTATATTTGTTTGGGGGTGGGATCCATCTCCTGTGTGTGTGTGTGTGTGTGGAGACAGTCTGAGTATTAAGCCTGAGCGTTTTAAAGATGCATTCATCTGAATGCTTAAGTATATGCAAATGAGCAGTTTGAAGTTTCAGAGCTATCAGGTTGCATTCAGACCCAAGCTGACGATCCGGGCACGTTTCAAAAGTTTCAGCTGCAACAACCCATCTCTGCAAATTAACGACTGCGTGCTGGCGCACGTGCTACGAAGAGGAGTCGCTGAAGCAAAGGTCTGCCTTGAAGTCATCACAGCTTTGGCTTCTCTCAGCACTATCAGCAGACTCTCTTTTTCCACACCTCTTCTGGTGACATTTTAATCTGTAGGGAATGCATTCCTCAAATATACCGCATGTGGGTTTGGAATTGGCATCAATAAACCGAAGGCAAATCAGATTACATCTGAGTGAACTGATTATCCGCTAGATAGCGTGGAATTTTTTTTGTGTCATGTCCCCTACCCAACTTCCCACAGCAGTGGGAAAGCTCAGGGAGACAGCCTTTATACAGGTTCGTTTTGTTTGCAAGGATCAAAGGTAAAGGTAAAGGTAAAGGGGCCCCTGACCATCAGGTCCAGTCGTGTCCGACTCTGGGGTTGCGGCGCTCATCTCGCTCTATAGGCCGAGGGAGCCAGCGTTTGTCCGCAGACAGCTTCCGGGTCATGTGGCCAGCATGACAAAGCCGCTTCTGGTGAACCAGAGCAGCGCACGGAAATGCCGTTTACCTTCCCGCTGGAGCGGTCCCTATTTATCTACTTGCACTTTGACGTGCTTTTGAACTGCTAGGTGGGCAGGAGCTGGGACCGAGCAACGGGAGCTCACCCCGTGGCAGGGATTCGAACCGCCGACCTTCTGATCAGCAAGCCCTAGACTCTGTGGTTTAACCCACGGCGCCACCTGGGTCCCTGCAAGGATCAAACAGTGGTTCAAATATATATATATATATATTTGCAGTATTTTCAATACAAGCTGAGCAAAAAGGACAGCGTAGATTTGGGGAAGGTTCAGAAAAGGGAGACCAAAACTATCAAGGGAATGGAGCAACTCTCCTATGGGAAGGTTTGCAACTTTGGGGTGTTTTTTTTTTAAAAGAGAAAAGACAGGTAAGAGGTGACATGACAGAAACTCATAAAATTATGCATGGCACAGAATCACAGAATCTCAGAGTTGGAAGGGTCATCTAGTCCTCCAACCCCCTGCAATGCAGGAATCTCAGCTGAAGCATCCGTGACAGATGGCTGCTTAAAAACCTCCAAGGAAGGAGAGAAAGTGGATAGAGAAAAGTTTTTCCTCCCTCTCTCAATATAGTGCAACTTGCGTTCATCCAATGAAGCTGATTGTTGGAAGAGTCAATGCAGTTGTTTTTTTTTAAAAAATAATAATTAAAAAGTACTTCTTCATTCAACACATCGTTAAACTATGGAACTCGCTGCTGCACGAGGCAGTAATGGCCACCAACTTGACTTCAAGAAAGGATTAGACTCCCCCTACCCCTTACCCAATATTTCATTTCATTTTGGGTATGTAAATATTAGTATAACACAAAACAGCACATAACCACATTGCAAAGAAACAAAAGCTCCTGCCATATTGTAGTTTTGGAAAAAAGTCGTTTTTTTTGTTGATGGTTCTCTTTTTCCATTGGGTTTATCTTGTTTGTGAACCACCCTGAGACCTCTGGGTACAGGGCGGTGTATAAATTGAATAAATAATAAAAATAAGAATAATCTTATACAGTACAGCCTTTCCACAGGTGTCAGTGTACGGAGAGTGGTTGCCAATCATGTCTTTGTGTGTGCCACATATGCTATGAAGCTGAACCAAGTCACTTGGGGAAAAGAAGAAGAAAGTATTAGACAAGCTCATGGAGGAACAGTCTGTTGATGGCTGCAAGCCACGATGTTCTGCCTTCATGGACCTTGGGGGCAATACTCTGCCTCCACCACCAGAGGCAGCGATGCTTCTGGATGCCACTTGCTGGAAGCCTCAGGAGAGGAGAGTTCTCTTGTACTCAGGTCCTGCTTGCAGGTTTCCCACAGGCATCTGGTTGGCCCCTGTGAGAACAGGATGCTGGACTAGATGGGCCAATGGCCTGATCCTGAAAGCTCTTCTTAGGTTCATATGGTCTAAGTGCAACTATTATGGTAAGGTACTGTCAGGGGACCACCAGGGGCCAGCAGAGAGCACGATGAGAAGAAGAGAAGAAGAGTTTTGGGTTTGATATCCCGCTTTATCACTACCCGAAGGAGTCTCAAAGCGGCTAACATTCTCCTTCCCCTTCCTCCCCACAACAAACACTCTGTGAGGTGAGTGGGGCTGAGAGACTTCAGAGAAGTGTGACTAGCCCAAGGTCACCCAGCAGCTGCATGTGGAGGAGCGGAGACGCGAACCCGGTTCACCAGATTACGAGTCTACCGCTCTTAACCACTACACCACACTGGCTCTCAGTGAGAGGGGGTGAGAGGGGTCTTGGATGCTGAGGTTTCCAAGCAACGGCTGGAGAGTTCGAGCACGTCATGCAACAGCGATGAGCAGGAACAGGGCGGCATGGTGGAGGGGCTGTCAGACTCTAGAGAGCCCGAGCGCCACCTGAGCAGCCACCTGAGCAGCTCGGGAACAGAAGGGGGGTGGCGGCAGCCCCGTCGCCTCAACAATGTAGGGGAATCAAATGGAAGGAAGAGAGGGGGAGATTTGTTTTCTTGGGCTCCATGATCACTGCAGATGGTGACAGCAGTCACGAAATTAAAAGACGCCTGCTTCTTGGGAGGAAAGCAATGACAAACCTAGACAGCATCTTAAAAAGCAGAGACATCACCTTGCCGACAAAGGTCTGTATAGTTAAAGCTATGGTTTTCCCAGTAGTAATGTATGGAAGTGAGAGCTGGACCATAAAGAAGGCTGATCGCCGAAGAATTGATGCTTTTGAATTATGGTGCTGGAGGAGACTCTTGAGAGTCCCATGGACTGCAAAAGATCAAACCTATCCATCCTTAAAGAAATCAGCCCTGAGTGCTCACTGGAAGGACAGATCCTGAAGTTGAGGCTCCAGTACTTTGGCCACCTCATGAGAAGAGAAGACTCCCTAGAAAAGACCCTGATGTTGGGAAAGATGGAGGGCACAAGGAGAAGGGGACGACAGAGGATGAGATGGTTGGACAGTGTTCTCGAAGCGACTGGCATGAGTTTGGCCAAACTGCGGGAGGCAGTGGAGGATAGGGGTGCCTGGCGTGCTGTGGTCCATGGGGTCACGAAGAGTCGGACATGACAGAACGACTGAACAACAAGAACAACAACTGTGTTGGAGGCGTTCCTGCTGAACGCCACTTCCGGGATCTGAAAGTGACTGAATGGACGCTAGAACTTTAGCTCTGACTTGTACATATTTGTATAATAAAGCAATGTAAATATACAGACCGGGAGTCGAGAGGCGTCACTCGTGGGAAGCACCGTTACGCCCTGACAGGTACTTTGAGCTGAGGTGTCTGGTGGCTTTCGAGAGAGCCCTCAGCAAAGTGGGCCTCCAATGGGCTACACTGGCAGGAACGAAGGGGGTCTACCAGTGGCTGCAAGCCATGATGGAGGCGAAGCCCTGTGCTCCTTGCTGCGACTACACCAGAGAAACAATGAAGGTTTGCTCAATTTCTGCAACTCGTGTGGGATGCTGCGTTCTGTTTATCACAGGGATGTGGATTGCCTGGCAGCAGAATTTTCAATATCCTTGGGTGTGTGCACACCCACTTCATTTATGCACACAGCCGTGTTTATAATCAAAGGAACACGCGACAGGAAGGGACCCGAAATAGCAGCCATCTTTTGTGCACAACAACTTATTATTGTTTCATGCAAAATTCCTTTTTGTTTGCGACTCTGCAGTTAATCTGTTTAGCAGTAGATCGGTTTAGAACACAGAAAGCAGAAAGCAACAGACATTACAGGCACTCCCTCCTCAAACTCTCCCACAACAACAGCCGCTACGTAGCAGCTATATGTTATCAGCATCTGACCAGACCTGGAGTTTGGTTTTTGTCACTTATTGTTCAGGAGACATTGGCTTGAGCTAATCAGCCCTTTGTTGACAAAAAATAGACTTTGGTGAGCGGACTTCCTTTTGCAGAACCCATCAAGAGCACCGAACACAGCGGGGGTTTTCAGCAACGGGGCCTGAAATAAAGATCTGTGCTAGTGATTTCCAGAAAGTCAACAATGGCAGAATCGAGTGATTTAGCTAGCTTTTCTGAAATCTTTATGGAAAGACCCAGGCACCTGTGGAGGGAAGGGATGGAAATGTAAAATGCCAAAACTAAATAGAGTGGAAGGGGCTAGGATCTGGTAGTGAAGAATAGGGTACAGAGCTAGAAGTCCTTACCTTCAATCCCCATATGTCTCCAGTTGAAAGGAACACATGTAGCAGGGCTGAAAAACCTCTTACCTGTGACCTTGATTGGAGCATGGAGGCAAGGAGAAGGAAGGAGGCTCTACATTCACACAGCTGCCAGTTGTGGCTGTCAGAAAGAGGCCACTACAGGCACATGTGAGGCTTCACTGTATGCTATTGTCTTGTATCTCACAAACATTCTTGTCAAACGAGATCCTCCTTGGAAGTCCTTTTATGGGTATCTCCCACTGTCCCTCTCCACATGTGAACATTAATTGAACTCTGAACCCTTTCGGTGGTTGCACTTGAATTATGGATCTCGTTCCTGAGTGTGCACACCTGTGTCATCGATATTAGACGATGTTAGGTGCTAAAGAGTCGGACACGACTGAACGACTGAACAACAACGAAGTCTGTCCTGTTTGCTTTCAGGTTTGGTAGGCAGCCCTTGTTTTTAAACTATTCTTTCTGATGCTGTTTGTTTTCCTGGTATTATATCTTAGGTTGTATATTTATGTTCTCCAATGACTCTGGTTAACTAGGATTGAATTCCACAATGGCTTTCAACTGCTCTTTAATCTGTTGATTGATTTTTTTGTCATTGTTATTGTGCTGTGGTTTTCCACTAAAGCATCCTGTCAGTGCAAGAATATCTGCTTGTACAAAATATTGTTTTTTCCCTCTCCTCCACCCCCAGGTGCCCTGCATCCTCCAAAAATCTGTTCCAGAGGGTCAGGAGCACCCCTAGAACAGAGCATGCAGGAGGAGGAGAGAAGAAGCAGCCAAAATCCTTACACTGATGGAACAGCCTCCTTAGAGAGCCAGTGTGGTGTAGTGGTTAAGAGCGGTGGACTCGTCATCTGGTGAACTGGGTTCGAATCCCCGCTCTACATGCAGCTGCTGGGTGACCTTGAGCTAGTCACACTGCTCTGAAGTCTCTCAGCCTCGCTCACCTCCCTCGCCGTGGGACCACATTCACCCAGTGATTTTCCAGCTGCACTGGCTCCCGGTGGAATACAGGGTCAGGTTTAAGGTGCTGGTTTTGACCTTTAAAGCCCTTTGCGGCCTAGGACCCTCGTACCTATGGGACCACCTCTCCTGGTATGCCCCGCAGAGGACCTTAAGGTCCATAAACAGCAACACTCTAGAGGTCCCGGGCCCTAAGGAAGTCAGATTAGCCTCAACCAGGGCCAGGGCCTTTTCAACACTGGCTGGCTGGTGGAATGCTCTGTCTCCTGCAGGATCTGATTTCTTTCTGCAGGGCCTGTAAGACAGAGTTGTTCCGCCTGGCCTTTGGCTTGGAATCAGCCTGATCCCCTCCCCCTCTTTCCTTTTTCCTTCTGTGATGGAACCCCTATTTGGGGACTTCCCTGGCTTTTTTCTGGCCCATGTAGGACCAGTCTGGATAGTTGGCCTTGGTGAAGATTTGACGTTTTCTCCCCCCAAACAGTTTTTGATCTGGGCTTCCACTGAAATGAGGCTGCATTTTAAGTTGTATTTTAATCAATTGTTTTTATACCTGATGTTAGCTGCCCTGAGCCCGGTCTTGGCCGGGGAGGGTGGGGTATAAATAAAAATTATTATTATTATTATTATTATTATTATTATTATTATTATTAATATAAAAACATAGTGGACTCCCCTTCATTGAAGGTTTTAAAACAATGTTTGGATGATCACCTGCCAAGGATTCTTCAGTTGTGATTCAAGCATTGCAGGGGGTTGGACTAGATGATCCCTGGGACCCCTTCCGATGCTAGAATTCTATGATTCTTTGCTGTTGGCACACAAATGAGACTGTTGTGTATTGATTCTAAGGGTTATCATATCTGTATTACTATTGTCTGTATTCACATTAGGGGAAAGTAACTGCCTTCCTGTTCCAGAAGGAACAGCTACTATTGGTTCATTCAAGTTGCTGCATTTGGATCCTCAGTCTTATTGGTTCCCACCAAAAGGCAGCTTTGTGATTGCTTGAGATTGTTCCCTCCAAAATGTATCCTTTCTAGCCAGTCTTCTGTCCCTATAAATGTAGCTTCCCTCTCCTCAGTTCCCCAGTCTTGTTTGCCTGAATAAAGAGTGTTACATGAAGAAGCTGTCTCCTGCCTGCTATGTCAGAGAGCTGAAGTCACTTGCTGAATCACTATCCCCACGCTACAACAGAGACCACTGCACAATAACACACCAGTGACAAGGCAGCCAAAGGGGTGTGTGCGTGGAGATGTAGGTTGTGAGTTTTGCAGAGAGTCACACCACTTTCCCAGAAATATTTCCCTGCCTCCCCAAGTCTCCTGCACATGGCTACCTCCCCTGAGATCCATTGCACTGATTCACCCAAATGGCAACGCATTGGATGAGGGTTGCAAAAGCGAGGAGGCCCTTAATGGGAGCCAGGCAGAGAGAGACCTCCCCAGGCAACCAGCCTTTCACAAACGCAGTGAGTAAGGCCAGGATGAGCCATTTCGGACACTTTTGCACCCTCCTCCCCTTTACCTGAAATGAAGAGAGGGAAGGGGGAAAACATCCTGCTTGGAGCCAAGAGCACATACCAAAGACATGAATCTCAAACTAACTGCTTGGGATTCTCCCCCTCCTCCAGAGTTTAATTAAAATGATAAAGATACAAGCATGGCCAGGCAAGCCTATTGGCACATGCCAAACGCTAGTAGGGAGAACATTGCCTGCCTTTTAGCAGTGCTGACACTGAACCAGAGCCTTTCTCTTCCAGCGGAGGGAGCTGGTCTGCACGTTGTCGGGAAGAGCTGGTTCCTATCATGGAGAGATACCTCTAAATCCACCGATTCCAGATGACTGAGTTCTTTCTTGCTGTTGAAGACAAAAACACATGCACCAATTTCCCCATCCCTCTGACATTTGCTGAAATAAGCTAGGCATACGCCCAATAACATCAAGCAAATGAGAGGGATCGCACTATGCTTAGATCAACTTTCCCCAACCAGGTGCCCTCCAAATGTTTTGGATAACTTCCCTCTTCTGCAACCGGCACAATTGTACACTGCTAGGGTTGTAGTCCAAAACATCTGGGGAGACCAGTTTGGAGAAGGCTGGGTTAGATGAATGCGAAATATGGAGGAATATTGCTATTCATTAGCCCGACACTGGTGGGTTTCTCTGCTTCTTTCCCATCCCTTTCCCATCCTGCTGAGTATTTCAGGAAGGAAAGGGCAGGGAAGCCTCTGTTGCAACTCTGCAATGAACCACCCAAACTCACCCTATTTTTGCTTCGCTTGCATTCGAGACCATTTTCTGACTTGCATAAATTGACCTGGAGGAGAGACATTTCAGACTTCGAGGTTCGCAAATGACAACAGCAATTGCGTGCCCACGCACTGCCTCCCCCCAACGCCCCGTATCTCCCCATATCTGCCAGGTCAGGCCCAGGGATCTGTGGAGGGAGGCCTTCTTGGGGTCCCATTGGTGGGCATGAAGGGTGATATGGGATAGAGTCAACACTGCGTGTGTCCCCCAAGTTTGTGGGACCCCATCTCTCTGTCCCTCTCACTGATGGCTTTAGATGTCATAGTAAAACACATATTTTCTCAAAGGTACTTGGGGGAAGTCTGAACAGGGACGATTATTGTGATGCCTGCTGATGATCCGTTTTATTGGTTCAATGTGATGTTTTAATTGTCTTTCTAATTATTTGTTTTATTGTTTTCTCTTGTGTGGTCACCACACAGGGAGCTTACAGGAAGAAGAGCAGCTTGGAAATGCCCCGTCATCAGAAAGGAAGAATTTCTGTATTACACCTCAGCAAATATTTCTAAAAGAGGTTTGTTCTGAGATCCCTCATGAAGCAAACATCCTTGACTTTGTTCGCAAACCTCTACAGCACAGACAGATAATTTCTCCATCAAATAGCAGCTGTGTAAATGGGAGTCATGTTGATGCTGGGTGCCAGTGTTGACTTTCGCTGTCAACGAACAAATTTTCAGGATTAATTATCAAGCTGGTAGGAAAGCATTCGAAACAACGGATGCCATAACGAATCGCCCCCCATGCAGGTAAAATAATATTTCTCTATTACAGAAGATGGAAAAACTGATGTGTCTGCAGTGAATCTGTTTGCTTGCCCTTAAAAACAACAGTCTGATGAACACGGAAACTATTTTCTGAAACATAAAGTGGACAAGTAGAACCTGAAACAAAGTGTTGTGATGTTGAGCGCTCTTGTTTAAGGTGCCAACCAGCTAGTCATGCCCTCTTCTAGGAAACTCCATTCCATTCTCCCTCCCTCCAGGTTTAAGGTTTTGATTTCAATTTTTACAATCAAGCGGTATATAAAGATAAAGGTAAAGGTACCCCTGACTATTAAGTCCAGTCGTGGACGACTCTGGGGTTGCGGCACTCATCTCGCTTTACTGGCCGAGGGAGCCTGTGTTTGTCCGCAGACAGCTTCCGGGTCATGTGGCCAGCATGACTAAGCCGCTTCTGGTGAACCAGAGCAGCGCACGGAAATGCCGTTTACCTTCCCGCCAGAGTGGTACCTATTTATCTACTTGCACTTTGACGTGCTTTCGAACTGCTAGGTTGGCAGGAGCAGGGACCGAGCAACGGGAGCTCACCCCGTCATGGGGATTCGAACCGCCAACCTTCTGATTGGCAAGCCCAAGAGGCTCAGTGGTTTAGACCACAGCGCCACCCGCGTTCCCTAAGTTCTATGAAATGTGAATAAATAAAATATTTAAATTTCTTCCCTGTCCCTAGACATGGAGGTTGTTTTTTTCTTTTTGCTTGTTTGTCAAGGGGGCAGGGAGGAATGAACATACTGTATTGGCCTGAATATAACCTGCACTCCCCCCGCCCCCAAATTCCGACAGTGAAAAGTTAAAGTGTGGCTTATATTTGCGACCTTACGGTATGCAGCGGCACCTGCCTTGCGCGTAGTCCCCCTGTCCTCTCTCCCAAGGCCGGGAAGGAAGAGAGCGAGGAGGGGGGAAGCCTGCCGGCAATGCAGCGCGGCTCCCCCCCCACCCCAGTATGCAGCCAGGAGCAGCGAGGAAGGGAGCGGCTTATATTCGGGTATTTTATTTTTTACTCTCCCCCCCTCCAAATTTAAAGCTGCAGCTTATACAGTGGTGCCTCGCAAGACGAAATTAATTGTTCCGCGAGTCGTTTCGTATTGCGAAAATTTCGTCTTGCGAAGCACGGTTTCCCATAGGAATGCATTGAAATTTAATTCCCATAGGAATGCATTGAAATTTTCGTCTTGCGAAGCACGACCATAGAAAAATTCGTCTTGCGAGTCACCTAAAAAATCGCAAAACCCTTTCGTCTAGCGAGTTTTTCGTTGCGCGAGGCATTCATCTTGCGAGGTACCACTGTATTCAGTTGTGGCTTATATTTGGGCGAATACAGTATTTTTGCAATTTTGTAGGGGGAAACAGCAACGCTTGAATGCAGGGGGAACAAAGGGGAGAGAGACAGACGGGGGTGGGGGGTAGAAAGCTAAAGCCCTTTCAGCAAGGTGAACGGCAACATCGTCAATGGGCGAGGCATTTCCCTTGCGTGAAAACCCTCCCCCCTTCCCTGCCGCAGTCCCATTTTTGCAAAGCAAGGTTACATCTGTGCAATCTGCACCTCTTTTATTCTCCGGGAGAGCGACATGTGCGTTAATGCCGGGTGTTAGCGGAGACCCTCTCCTTCCTTTCTTCTCCAAAAGGCGTCACCCCACCTGGCCTAATTAAGACCCACGGACTTCGCCCTGCCTAACAACTGCTGGGTAGTGAAAGATTTTAAGGGAATTGGCAGATACCTGATACACGGCTGAGCAGCCACGTTCAAAGGCTATATTTGATCCATGCTTTCTCTGTTCTTCGCTGCCACAGGCCCACCTGCTTGCTGCCGCTCGGTCTATCAGGTCTGTCCTCCCAAAAAGAATCTTATTAATCTTGCAGTGGAGTTCAAGTTACACAGGAGCTATGTGGGACAAAACAGGGTCTCTCTCTCTCTCTCTCCCTCTCTCCCTCCCCACTCGGCTGAAGACAGTGGCCTGGGATTGTTTTCTTAAGGCTTAAAAATCGCCAGACTAGATGCATCGGGGTGAGACAGTAACAGATGATGGGGGGAAAGAGAGAAAGCAACTGGGGTGAGGTGCAGAGTGCGTCTGACAGAAAATAGCCCATCCTCCCCCCACCCACCCACTCGGCCTGCAGATAATTGGAGCGCCAGAAGTATATTAACCTCCGATAAATTTCTCATTCCCGGTTCTGCAGGTGCATTCCACTCTCACAGGCCCTGTGCGGACTGCACATTTGAACCACTGTTACACGACTTTAAACAGCAATGGCTGTCCCTGCTCAAAAGAAGCTTGGGAACTGTAGTTTCTTGAGAGTCCTGCAAGTTGTTGGGAGAGTCCAGCCCCCCCCCCCGGCAGAGCTACGATTCTCAGAGTGGTTTAACAACCCGTTGCTCCTTGCTTGGCATTCTCCTACCTGCTGAACGTCCTTTGATTGGAATAACACAGTTAGGAATCCTAAGTCTTTGCGGGCATGGCAAGTTAACCCTAGTTAAGTGCTCCGCTGGGAGAGATCATCAGGGGGTTTGGGCTGGGTGTTCATCAGTATGCGGATGATACCCAGCTCTACCTCTCTTTCAAATCAGAACCAGTGAAGGCGGTGAAGGTCCTGTGTGAGTGCCTGGAGGCGGTTGGAGGATGGATGGCGGCTAACAGATTGAGGTTGAATCCTGACAAGACAGAAGTACTGTTTTTGGGGGACAGGGGGCGGTGGGTGTGGGGGACTCCCTGGTCCTGAATGGGGTAACTGTGCCCCTGAAGGACCAGGTGCGCAGCCTGGGAGTCATTTTGGACTCACAGCTGTCCATGGAGGCACAGGTTAATTCTGTGTCCAGGGCGGCTGTCTACCAGCTCCATCTGGTACGCAGGCTGAGACCCTACCTGCCCGCAGACTGTCTCGCCAGAGTGGTACATGCTCTAGTTATCTCCCGCTTGGACTACTGCAATGCGCTCTATGTGGGGCTACCTTTGAAGGTGACCCGGAAACTGCAATTAATCCAGAATGCGGCAGCTAGACTGGTGACTGGGAGTGGCCGCCGGGACCACATAACACCGGTCCTGAGAGATCTACATTGGCTCCCAGTACGTTTCTGAGCACAATTCAAAGTGTTGGTGCTGACCTTTAAAGCCCTAAACGGCCTCGGTCCTGTATACCTGAAGGAGCGTCTCCACCCCCATCATTCAGCCCGGACACTGAGATCCAGCGCCGAGGGCCTTCTGTCGGTTCCCTCACTGCGAGAAGCAAAACTACAGGGAACCAGGCAGAGGGCCTTCTCGGTAGTGGCGCCCGCCCTGTGGAACGCCCTCCCATCAGAAGTCAAGGGAATAAACAACTACCTGACATTCAGAAAATACCTGAAGGCAGCCCTGTTTAGGGAAGTTTTTAAACTGTGATATTTTAAATGTATTTTAATGTTTGATGGAAGCCGCCCAGAGTGGCTGGGGAGACCCAGCCAGATGGGCGGGGTACAAATAATAAATTATTATTATTATTATTACGTTTGGTGAAGGTTGTCTGATTGCATCTTGCATCACAAGTTGCCGAGTAGGGGTGTACACTTGCTTTGGAGGAAGCCCAACTCTTACTCTGTAGCGGAGCGGGCCGCTTCACAGGTGCTTTAGTTTAGATTCCTGCATTGCAGAGGGTTGGACTACATGACCCTTGGGGTCCCTTCCAGCTCTACAGTTCTATGGTTATATGATTCTATGATCTCCCCTGAAGCAATGCAGGTCTAGTCCAGTGTGGTGTAGTGGTTAAGAGCGGTAGACTCGTAATCTGGTGAACCGGGTTCGTGTCTCCGCTCCTCCACATGCAGCTGCTGGGTGACCTTGGGCTAGTCACACTTCTCTAGCCCCACTCACCTCACAGAGTGTTTGTTGTGGGGGAGGAAGGGAAAGGAGAATGTTAGCCGCTTTGAGACTCCTTCGGGTAGTGATAAAGCAGGATATCAAATCCAAACTCTCTTCTTCTTCTTCTTCTTCTTCTTCTTCTTCTTCTTCTTCTTCTTCTCAAGTGAAGCAGGTGGCTCCCGAAGCTTCAGGTGTGCTTCGGAAGGGTGTTTCAATAGGATTTCTTTTTAAAAAACAAAAACAAAAAACTGACCTATTTATGTGTTTCTGGACCTCCTGGCGCCATATGTATACACAGTCGTGCACAAGTAAAAGACATAGTTCCCGTTACAGGTAGGTAGCTGTGTTGGTCTGCCATAGTCAAAACAAATAAAAAAAAAAATCTTTCCAGTAGCACCTTAGAGACCAACTAAGTTTGTCTTGGTATGAGCTTTCATGTGCAATCACTGGAAGGATTTTTTTTTTTTTTTTGTTTCAAGTAAAACACATGTAAGTGGGGGTGTGTGTGTGCCTGTACTGCAGTCCATGATCCATTAGGGCAGAGCTTTCCAAACTTTTCATGTCAGCGACACGCTGTTTTAGACATGCATCATTTCATGACATGGCAATTCAGTTTTACTAGCAAACCAGAGGTTAAACTAAGCCCTTTCTAGCCCCGGGAGGAGTGCAGGTAGCATTTGTGCAACATACACTGCAGCTGACACACTAACTTCTCATGACACACGGTTTGGAAAGCTCTGCATTAGGGGAAGGTGGCTGGGTGAAACAGCCGGCCCATGATAGCAAGGGGTAAGGCTCCTTGTCATCAGGTGCTCACTCAGATCAGGATGGGAATGGCTTGGAGTGAAAGGCCTTGGGTCCAGATGCTGTCCCCCTGCAGCATCTCCTGCCTGCAGCGGCTGCCTCACTCTACCTAATGGTAGGGCCAGCCCTCTCCTAGAAAGAATCACTGCGGTGAATAGAGCATCTTAGAGGTACAGAGCTGCTTCCCCTTCACTGAAGCCATCTAGCACAACCAGTGGCAGAGCATGGGTTGCTGCTGCCCGGGGAGCTTGCTTGCATGCCAGATAGGTGAGTGGTGGGGTGTGTGCGTGCACATGAGGTGGGGGACATGCATGCCAGGCAGGGGGAGACATGCCCAGCCTTCATCACCAACCCCGCCAGCCACTGGAGCAAAACGGGGTTGTGTTGAGCTGCCTGCCTGCCCTCACAGGAGGGAGACCGGCTGGCCGATACTGCCATTGATGGGCAGAGAAGAGGGCCGTGCTGGCGTCGCCTGCGGGGGGGGTGGGTGTCACCTGGTTTGCGGCCCTTCAAAAATCGTGCTCCCAGGGCCACGACCCGCAGTGCCCCTCCCCTACTCTTTGCTAGGGAGTGAGACGCTCTTCAGAGGCAACAAACATCCCCTCTGGTTCTCTTTGATGGCCCTTTGGCCCAGACCCTGCCAGGGCTCTGGGAAATGGTGTCAGCACTCAGCCTGCCACTTTGTCCGTTGTCGAAATGATAAGAATAAAGTGGTCGCTTTATCTCCAAGGCTGCCTTAACGAGGGTCCTGTAACAGAGAGCTGAGGTGAGGCCCGCTTCTCAAATCTGTGAATCAGGCACGAGCTTCTTGATTTCAGGGCCTTTTCGGGCCTTATTCTGATGCTCGGTATTCATGGATATTGGGCACATTGTCCAGTGTCCAAGCATTTGGCATCAGGCCACATTGAGGGAGTCTTTCGTGTACATACCTGCATCCAAACATGCTCCCCCAATTATTAGTATCATTATTATTACTTAATGAATTTATAGCCCACCTATAGCTGGGGTTGCAGGCAGCTTACAACATTTAAAAATGGCAATGATAAAATAGAACGTAACAAAAACAAACTGTTTAGACAAAACAAAATTACAAAATATAAAAATTCCTTCCAGTAGCACCTTAGAGACCAACTAAGTTTGTTCTTGGTATGAGCGAAAGCTCATACCAAGAACAAACTTAGTTGGTCTCTAAGGTGCTACTGGAAGGAATTTTTTATTTTATTTTGTTTTGACTATGTCAGACCAACACGGCTACCTACCTGTAACTGAAACTGTTTAGATGCAATGATTCAAAGGCCACACTTTTAACATATGGAAAACAGGTGCCAGTACCGTGAACCCTTGAGTACCGCCAGAAAAAAGCGCTGATTCTACTAAACATACAAATTTTTGTATTATTTTCGCTAGTATCCAGGTCTTTGGAGCATAACCGGGTGTGAGGCCTCTGCACAACAACTGTCATTTTAACGATGTTTTTATTGATGTTTAAATGTTTTTTTTATGGCTTATTTCATTATTCGCGCGGCTTCCTTGTCCCCTTTGGGAGGAAGCGCAGGCTATAAAATAGGCTGAGCGAATGAAAGAATAAATGAATGAATGTGTTTCTTCCAATATGAACTTTTCGCAAAACAGGTAGCCTTTCTAGAAGCGTCAGATGAGGCCTTAGGTCCTGCTCCAGCAATACATCAATCAGCTGCAAAGCATTGTGGGACGCTATAGAATGGAGGCCCCTCTTGTTAACACGCAGCGTCAGGTCTCTAGTAATCACGAAGCTACGATTAGCCAAAGGCAGATGCCGAGCATCTTCAGGGACGCCTCAGATGTGACATGAGAAATGGTTGGCAGGTTCCATTCCTCGCCATGGAAATCTCCTCAATGAAGCTCAAGTACTTGGGATCCTTTAACTGCGCTACATTTGCAGCAACCACTTCTGGCGCCCTGATAAAAAGTGTCGGCGATCCAAGTGTCACTTTCTCATGTCCTTACTGCAGCCAACACATCAGTCTTCGTTGATACCGTATCGCTCTTCTAATAGAGCGCATCCACTTCCACATTCCTCAAGAGATCCGTGTTACAGAGCCATGGTTTTTTTTTTTTAAAAAAAATAACAACAACAGCAACAATCCAGTGGCCATGTTTTCTTTTCTTTTTTCTTTTTATAATTTTTATTTATGCTTTTCAGGTTTATGCATTTCACTAATATTACAATCGTTCTAGTTACAGGTAGGTAGCCGTGATGGTCTCCCATAGTCAAAACAAAACAAAATAAAAAATTCCTTCCAGTAGCACCTTAGAGACCAACTAAGTTTTTTTTTTTTTCACATTAATAATTTTACAATCATTTTAACATTTCAAAACTTGACTTCCTTCCCCCTCTTTCTGCGGTTCCTTAAATTTATTTTTAATATCTTCTGCATATCCAAATTAACTTAATTTGCTCATTTATTCATCTACTTTAAATATATACTCTTATAAAACTGCAGGTTATTACAATAATCCTGCCAATGTTCTTATCTGTTTACAATTTATCTGTAAATATTCAATAAACCATTTCCATTCTTTTATAAAAGTTTGTTATCTTGATTTCTTATTCTTCCGGTAAGTTTTGCCATTTCTGCATATTCCGTAAGTTTTTGTATCCATTCTTCCTTTGCTGGGACTTCTGCTTCTTTCCATTTTTGGGCGAGTAGCATTCTTGCCTCTGTAGTAGCATACATGAATAAGTTTCTGTACAGTTTCAGTAGTTCTGTCCCTATAATTCCCAAAAGAAAAGCTTCTGGGTTTTTTTTTTTTAAAATGTTATTTTAAACATCCTTTTCAATTCATTATATATCATTTCCCAGTAAGCTTTAACCTTACTACAAGACCACCACATATGATAAAAAGAACCTTCTTTCTCTTTGTATTTCCAACATTTATTTGATTTAGATTTATACATTTTTGCCAATTTTTGTTCTTGTTCAGTCGTTCAGTCGTGTCTGACTCGTTGTGACCCCATGGGCCAGAGCACACCAGGCACGCCTATCTTTCACTGCTTCCTGCAGTTTGGCCAAACTCATGCTAGTCGCTTCGAGAACACTGTCCACCCTTCTCCTTGTGCCCTCCATCTTTCCCAACATCAGGGTCTTTTCCAGGGAGTCTTCTCTTCTCATGAGGTGGCCAAAGTACTGGAGCCTCAACTTCAGGATCTGTCCTTCCAGTGAGCACTCAGGGCTGATTTCTTTAAGGATGGATAAGTTTGATCTTTTTGCAGTCCATGGGACTCTCAAGAGTCTCCTCCAGCACCATAATTCAAAAGCATCAATTCTTCGGCGATCAGTCTTCTTTATGGTCCAGCTCTCACTTCCATACATTACTACTGGGAAAACCATAGCTTTAACTATACGGACCTTTGTCGGCAAGGTGATGTCTCTGCTTTTTAAGATGCTGTCTAGGTTTGTCATTGCTTTCCTCCCAAGAAGCAGGCGTCTTTTAATTTCGTGACTGCTGTCACCATCTGCAGTGATCATGGAGCCCAAGAAAGTAAAATCTCTCACTGCCTCCATTTCTTCCCCTTCTATTTGCCAGGAGGTGATGGGACCAGTGGCCATGATCTTAGTTTTTTTGATGTTGAGCTTCAGACCATATTTTGTGCTCTCCTCTTTCACCCTCATTAAAAGGTTCTTTAATTCCTCCTCACTTTCTGCCATCAAGGTTGTGTCATCAGCATATCTGAGGTTGTTGATATTTCTTCCGGCAATCTTAATTCCGGCTTGGGATTCATCCAGTCCAGCCTTTCGCATGATGAATTCTGCATATAAGTTAAATAAGCAGGGAGACAATATACAGCCTTGTCGTACTCCTTTCCCAATTTTGAACCAATCAGTTGTTCCATATCCAGTTCTGACTGTAGCTTCTTACTTGCCAATTTACTTGGTGTTAGATACCATCAATATATCATGTTCATTTTTTATATCCATATTCCACAATCGTTCCCATGCTTCCATGTCTGTATTATGACCAATCTGTTGCCCAATGTATCACTGAAGATTTTACTTGCTCATCCTTTGTCTCCCATTCCAACAATATTTTATACATTTTAGATAGCACTTTTACATTACATTCCAACAGGTTTCTCTCCATTTGTGATATTTGTGTTCCAAACAGCGGCCATGTTTTACAGCTTCCACTTCCTGAAAAAATTCTGGAAGTCCTAACATAGAGTGAAACCAGAGCGATTAACTTTCTGCCTGAAGTCACAGCGCCCCCTGCCACCTTCCAAGAGTAGTTGATTTTAGGAGAGATCCTCAAGGGGCCATGCTCTAGTCTTCTAATATTACATTGGTGTGTACGGTGGGATTCATGCCCAATCCCATGCCCTCCAACGTGTCCCAGCAGAAAACTAGGACGGCCATCTTTTGGGTCCATGATGTTGTGCGAGAGCACGGCACCCCAAAACAGGATGTCCCGATTAAATTGGGAACAGTTGAGGGGTAAGCAAGTTCTCAGACCCTTAAATGCAGAACATGGGACTGGGCATTTGCCTGCCAAACAGATGGTTAGTGGTGGGTTCTGGATTTTTCCAGACATTACTGGGATTTCAGAAGGGAAAATTGTTGGCGTTTTTGTAAAAAACAACCCAACAAAAACCAAAACTGGAAAACTTTGATGTTTGTCTAAAAAGATGTTCCTCAACATTCAGGGTCTCCTGGTTTTTGCTTTTTGAAATATGGCAACCTTACTTTGTTTACCAATTATTTATTCATTTATTTCATCTATGACTTGCTTCCCACAAGGCACCCCATAGCGATTCTTGTTGTGGCAGCCTCTGGCCCTAGCTATAGCAGTAGCCCACCATTTTAAACAGTTATGGCTTCCCCCAAAGCACCCTGGGAACGGTCGGTTGTGAAGGGTGCTGAGAGTTGCTAGGAAACCCCTGTTACCTGAATCCCCAGAATTCCTTGGGAAGATGGATTGATTGTTAAGCTAGTCTGGGATTGTGCTTCACCTCTCCTTCGGCCATTTCTCCTGCACAAATGGACCCCACAGGCATAAAAAGGGGGCAGAGAGAAGATGCAAGAAGATGAGAGAAGATGTGGCAGAAGGAGACAGAGGGAAAGAAGGGTGCCCCACCCTTTTGGAGCTTTTTTTCTGCCCCCCCCCCACTGCCTTTGGCTTATCCAACCAGTGGCTTGCGGTTCCTGAAGGATCACCCCCAAGGAAATGAACCCCTTGGCAGAAAAAAGGTTCCCCTTCCCTACCTTACTGTAAGCATATTCCTGTTATAGTACTTAAAAAAAACATTTTAAAGATGTTTCTGCCTTCTGTTTTAACTTATGAAGATCTTCGTTTGAAAAGCAAGTGCTTTGATTGATTATCAGAAATCAATGTGTCAAATATATTATTTTAATAAGTCACCCCTCCCCCTCAAAAAAAGTTATGAGAATAATAATAAAAAGCACTTGTTGTTTATTAGGTATTTAAAAGCATTCACACTTTCTGTGCAAAACTTTCCTTTTGAAGTAATTGGCCCTTATATTTCCTCCCGATACTGAATGAATCATGAAGAAATTGCTAGGTTGCTTTTTAATAATAATGCTTCAAAGTGTGGCCTCTGGCTTTCCTTCCTTGCTTCTCACCTTCCAGCTACGTCTTTTCTTCTCCTCGCCTTTTATTTCCAGCTGAATATGAAAGCGGGAGTCTTGTCTCCAGCTAAAACTGTCACCCAGCAGTATCGCAAACACAAATTAAAACACACACAACCTCCACCCCTACCCCTCAGGCTTGCAATTAAGCACCTATTTATGTTTACTTTTATTTAACGCTCGTCTGCTTGAGCTAACGTATACTGCAGGGGACTAATCAGCCATTCAGCAGTCACAACAGCAATGAAGCCTCTGACATGATTGGCTGAATTGCCGTGATGTCACAGAATCAGTTGTTGAGTTTTTATGGGTCATCTAGTCCAACCTCCTGCAATGCACGACTCTTGCCTGCAGTTGTCCCTGGGTGGGCTCGAACCACCAACCCTCTGGTTAGCAGCCAGATGTGCTGTCCCATAGCGCCACCTGAGTGTCGCAGAGAGGTGGGTGGACAGGTTTTCTGGCTGCCGTTGACTGAACAGCTCAGATATGACAGAGGAAACAAGGCAGGCAGAATGGAGGAGCGGTTGCAGAAGCAGTGGAGGCAGCATGGAAGAGGAGTGCTCTCATTTCCTGCCCAGAGTGTCCCTAACACACTTAGGAGGAGGAAGGTAGGTAGCCATGTTGGTCTGACACAGTCAAAATAAAATAAAGAATTAAAAAATTGTCCAGTAGCACCTTAGAGACCAACTAAGTTTGTTCTGGGTATACCGTAAGCTGTCGTGAGAACAAACCAGAACAAACTTAGTTGGTCTCTAAGGCGCTACTGGACAATTTTTAAATTTTATTTATTTATTAGGAGGAGGAAGGCAGCCTTTAAGGAATCATAGGTGTTTTCAGCTTGAAAGTTGTTATTTGTTCTGGGTCCATGAAAGATGGAGAAAGATGGGAGGCAATTTATTAAAACAATAATTAAAAGACAAGCCAGGATATATGGGAGGAAATGAGGTGGGCAGAAAGCAGCAATAAACATGTGGCCCTGAACTGTTGTGTAGATTAGCCCTCCCTCCTCCCAAAGTCTTTTAATCATTTCCTTATTTTGCCTGCAGACAACAATGCAGAGAATATTGCCATGTTCTGATGTCAAGGAAGACAGACAGTGGTGGTTATTTGGCCTATTACTCTAAAATGTTTTAAAAAAAAAAAAAAAAAAAACCTGCTGGGAGAGAATGTTCTTAATTCTAATGATCCTTCTTTTTAATTACCACCCAATTAAAATTCTCTCCCCCCCCCACACACCTCAGTTTGCCTTCTTCTTTGGAAAGTCCCCCAAACTCCTCGCTTCAGCTTCCAAGTCTCTTGGAAGTCTCTTCCAAGTAAAGAGATGATAGTATTTTATCTGCCCCACAGGGGAGGCTGCGGGAATTAATTATTATTTTAGAAAGCGCTTTGAAATTGAAAAGAGCTGGAAGACTCGGTTCTAGTCCTTGAGGCTCCATGCTGGCAAGACTCTCAGAAACTGAACCGAGAGAGCTTTCCTTGGTCAAACTGACTGAGCAAAGCAGAGATAAGATCCAAATTGGGTCTCAGGCTAGAAGAGAGTTGGGAGACAGGGCGGAAAATATTCAGGTGGGGCAGGGCCTATGATCGCACGCAGCTGACGTATGCAGAATCAGACCATTCAACTGTCCTGAGGATGGGCAGACCGAAGATTGGGATCTGTTTTTTTATTTGTTAAGCATGGCTTTTGCCTATGGGTTTCAAGACAATCCAAAGGATGCAATAAAAACAGCTGATAGCGGTTTAAGAAACCCACACACTCACCCTCAGAGCAAATGCATTTAAAAATCAACACAAAGTAGACACCCACGTCAGAGACCCATTCATCCAGCTGGGAGAGCCCATCAAAGCAAAGGGGTTTTGACTGTTTGAGAGCCAGTGTGGTGTAGTGGTTAAGAGTGGTAGTCTCGTAATCTGGTGAACCGGGTTCGCGTCTCCGCTCCTCCACATGCAGCTGCTGGGTGACCTTGGGCTAGTCACACTTCTTTGAAGTCTCTCAGCCCCACTCACCTCACAGAGTGTTTGTTGTGGGGGGAGGAAGGGAAAGGAGAATGTTAGCCACTTTGAGATTCCTTCGGGTAGTGATAAAGCGGGGTATCAAATCCAAACTCCCCCTCCTCTTCCTCCTCCTCTTCCTCCTCCTCTTCCTCCTCCTCCTCCTCCTCTTCTTTTCTGGAAAGTGTAGACAGTGGGTGCATCTTGCGTCTCAATGGGCATGCTGTTCCTTACATACTAAAAAGCCTGCTCTGAGTGACAGTGGAATGAGGAGTAGATTTCCTGCAGGCCAAATGGTTTTCAACCAGTGTGGCGTGGGCTGCCTTGAATAATGGCCAGGGGTGCCGTGGTAACACTGGCCTCTGTCCCTCTTTCTTTCCTTCCCTCCTTCCTCCGATGCCCTGTTGCATCTCTGCCTCCCAAAGGTTTGCACAGCTGTTTATTGCAGCAGCCCTGGCTACAAGCTCCCCGGGTGAATGGTGCCTCTGGAGCTGGCCAGGGGGTGCTTCCCAGGCAATTAAGAAGAAGTATATTAATAGTGAAATACAATTTTGTTGTTGTTCAGTCGTTCAGTCGTGTCCGACTCTTCGTGACCCCATGGACCAGAGCACGCCAGGCACCCCTATCCTCCACTGCCTCCCGCAGTTTGGCCAAACTCATGCCAGTCGCTTCGAGAACACTGTCCAACCATCTCATCCTCTGTTCGTCCCCTTCTCCTTGTGCCCTCAATCTTTCCCAATTGCATCTCTACAATTAAGAAGAAGTATATTTTTTGGGGGGGGCAAGAGAGTGGGGCCCTAAGCTATAGCTTGTTTAGCTTATACATAAATCCCACACTGCTCCCAATACATTTCTGAGCAGAGTTCGAAGGACGAATCCTGGCTATGTCCAGAAAATTCTGGACGTATGGCAGCCCTACCCCCACTGTTCAGCTCTGAGGGCCTCCTGGTGGTTCCCTCACTGTGAAAAGCGAAGCTACAGGGAACCAGGCAGAGGGGCCTTCTCGGCAGTGGCACCCACCCTGTGAAACGCCCTCCCACCAGATGTCAAGGAGATGTGTAACTATGTAACCTTTAGAAGACATCTGAAGGCAGCCCTGTATAGGAAAGCTTTTTAAAAATGTTTAACGTTTTATTATGCTTTTGTCAGGTGGACGGAATAATAATAATAATAATAATAATAATAATAATAATAATAATAATAATAGAATAAGACATTCCTATTTTCATCAGAGAAATGTTGGAGGGTATGTTGTCCTCATCACCATTTACCTTTTGGGGTGCTAAGTTCTGCAGAAGGGCCTCTCTTGGTTCTTCCATTACCCTCAGAAATATGAGGAACGGCAGCCCTATTGAGAGGTCTTTCTTGGTGGCAGTCCCTAAATTATGACACGTGTCTCCCCACAGAGGTGCGTCTAGCAACTTCATTGTACAGCTTTTGCTGCATGTTGAAGGTGACACATAAGGTACCTTATTCTGTGGGACTCCTCTCTTTTGCTGAATGTTCCTTTTGAGACCGTTTTATTTCTTTTACTATTGCAAATGCTTTCCCTGTTTTCTTAATGGCATCTTACGCTGCTGCAACCTGCCCTGGCACTTTGTGCTAAAAGGCAGATAAGTAAATAAAATAAATAAGTTCCTTCCATTTCATGGAAAAGGTTGCGGGTTCAAACCTTGGCATCTCCACGCAGACCTGGAGAGCTGTTGCCGGTCTGTGTAGACAATACTGAAACTGATGGACCAACGACTGGATTTGGCGCAAGGCAGCTTCCTGTGTTCCTAAGTCCCCCCTATCTTTCTGTAACACAGTGTTATCCATTGTGACTCTGTTAATGTGTAGTGGGGTGGGAGAAAGCTTTTATCTGCTGAATAAAATATGAAGGGCCTTTGCAGAATCGAATCAGCGCTTTCATTGGAGTCAGCAATTCTGGATCCTTTCAGACATATCTATTATTTACTAAAATTGCTTCCTAAATGCAAAAAAAACCCCAAAAAACAAAAAAAAACACTCCCCAGTCCTCACCTCACCACCACCCAAAGCCCACCCTTAACACACACACACACACACAACAAACAAAAGAAGGCCTGTGCATCTTACATCAAGGGGAGGTGGGGAAGAATCAGTTCCTTATCAGAAAATGTAGGTGTCGATATTCAGCTTTTCCCCAAGAACAAGCAGAAATGCTTTCAGCTCGGTTACTGGATTCCAGCTCAGATTGTATTGGAAACAGGCTCTCTGTGGAGGCGGGTGGTGGCTTTTAAAGTGGATTGGGCAAATTCGCGGAGGAGAGGGCTATCAATGGTTGTGCTCTGCCTCCACAGTCAGAGGCGGTAATGCTTCTGAATCCCGGTTGCTGGAAACTGCAGGAGGGGCAAGGCTCCTTTGCTCAGGTCTTCCTTGTGGGGTTCCCACAGGCATTTGGTTGGCCACTGTGAGAACAGGATGGTGGATTAGATTGGCCATTGGCCTGGTCCAGAAGGCTCTTCTTGTGTTCTAAGGTCTGTTTGAGCCTTCGACCAACAAGGGATGCCAAATTTGGATGAAACACCTGCGTTTTGGGTGAGCGAATCTGCCCATTTTGATTTCTCTCGGATTCTCTCTTTTTCAGTCTTCAGCGCGGTTCTCCACGTTTCCACATCTGTTTGCATTTTTTAAAGGCCTTAACAAAAATTCACCAGCTTTCAGTGTCTTCCCACATACACACATCTGTATGCAATTTTGCCAGCTTTAATGTCCCTCCCCCAACCAATATGTGTGTTTTTATGGGCACGTGACCCTAATATATGAATTTTCGTCCACTTGACTGTAGTGCAAATTTCGAAGAATGGCTGTGTTTTGGTCCATGTATTGTTTCAGAAAGTGCAAATTAGATAGGTTTGCCTTTAAATGTGGATCAAATTTCCTTCCTGTCTCTATATCCATGCACCCATTTGCCACTGCCTGCCTAGGTTTTTCAAACAGCTTTGGCTTCAACTTGCTAAAATGCCTTCTTTGTAGAGATTCTTTGGTTGCGATTCCTGCATTGACCCTTCCAATTCTACAGCCCATTATTCTGTTGTAACACAGTTGCATTCAAGGTAACCTAAGGAGCCCTGATACGTACAGTCCTTAACTCTCAAAATTGACGGTGGTGGAGTTAAGATCACCTTTGCACATTAGACATGGCATGGGCGGAGGGGAGATTTCCTTGCACCTCCTTCCTCTGTCACCATTGGCATGGGAAGCTGAAGCGACCCAGACAGATCTGAATGGCTTCCACACGGGTGATTGATGGCCACCGTGGTCTGGGAGCTCCCAAAATAATTCCAACAAATGTTTCCTGGTAGCACCTGGCATCCAACCAGGAGGCAGTGCTAGCATTTCCTAAATACTAAAATAAAAAATAAATAAAAAATGACTGTCCCCACCAGATGCCTGGGCTAAATATAACTTTGGTGAGATGGCAACCTTCGGAAGGTGGGAGGGAGGCAGATTCTCGAACGTGGGGTGTGCCCACCTATTGGGTTTCCTATGCTACACCCATCCAGGGAAACTGGTTCCCAGCCAGTGAGATTTAGTCCTAACAGATAGATCACGGGCAATTAAATCCGTGTACAGTACTTTGCAACGCCAGGCGCCAGTATCTTAAAGTTAACTAACTAAAATATGTGAAATTGTTTTAATTATTTTCGTATTTGAAATGGTTTCCTGTAGGCTTCTTTTGTCTTCATTGCTGCTTCCATTGTTAAATCGCTTTGAGGTGTTCCTTAGGAAGCGATTCATAAATGGGACTAGGTAAGGAAGGGGGCTACATTGGGACGTGTCCCATCTTTGCCTCTGAGACTGCAAAGCGCCTTCTTGGCATAAATTGCATTCCTTGCCATGAGTCCTCTTATGCCAGAAAGGACCCTTTGAAGGCAAATGCGCCGGTTTCCAAATATTTGATGCATCCGAGTACTCGGTGCAAATAATTCAATAAACCGAGAGCTCCTGATCTGGACTTCCATTCATACACACACACACACACACACACACACAGAGCTCGAATTCCGTTCTCTTTTGAAGCCTCAATGAGAACATGCTGCAAAAATTCAAAGACATCTCAGTGTTCACCCTCTGAAAAACACACACACACACACACACACACAAAATCCCTCCACGCAAGGGTCCCTTCCACCTCTTCGGGAAGTTGCTCTCTTGGCTCCCTGCTAACAGAGACCGTCATGGGAACTGTTCCTACAGCAGACTAGGTAAACAAACCGATATAGAACAGATTTACTCTGCAGAACAGCTGGGAAGGAAAGCTGTAACGCCAGCCGCCGTGTTGCCATTTACACAAAAATAGCCATTTCGGGACCTCCTGAGCAGCTCACGGGCTCCTGTGAGTTGCTGGCATGAGGTTTTTTTTTGTTTTTTGTTTTAAACAGAATGCATGCTTATAGCTCTTCTCATTTTAACTCAACTACCATCTGAGCCACGGAGAATCATATCTCAAAGCGAAAGCACATAGAGGCATAGGATGCAGTCAGATCATTGGTCCATCTAGCATAGTACTTGTCTACACTGTCTGGCAGTGACTCACCAGGGTTTGGGGCTGGAGGTTTCTCCCAACCCCTACCTGGAGGTGCTGCCAGTGTGGTGTAGTGGTTAAGAGCGGTAGACTCGTAATCTGGTGAACCGGGTTCGCTTCCCCGCTCCTCCACATGCAGCTGCTGGGTGACCTTGGGCTAGTCACACTTCTCTGAAGTCTCTCAGCCCACTCACCTCACAGAGTGTTTGTTGTGGGGGAGGAAGGGAAAGGAGAATGTTAGCCACTTTGAGACTCCTTAGGGTAGTGATAAAGCAGGGTATCAAATCCAAACTCTTCTTCTGCTGCTGCTGCTGGGGGTTGAATTCTTCCTTTTTCTTCTTCTTCTTCTTCCTGGGAAATCGTGCTTGCAGTCTATGTGCTCTATCACTGAGCCACGGCACAGCCCTTAAATAATGATAATGAGGTCCTGGCCCTAAATAATGATAATGAGGTCCTGGCCCTCATTGTTCTGAAAAAAGGGCTGGTTTAAATAGGCAGACGGGAAGCTGTATTGTTGAATTTAACTGGCAGCAGTACACCCCACCTGCTCTGCCACAACCCTGTCTATTTCCAGGAGAGACAGTGTGGTAGGCTGGTTAGAACATTGGAGCAGGACCTGGGAGACTGGGGTCCAAATCCCCACTTGTGCAAAAAGCTCGCTGGGTAATACTAATAATTTATTATTTATACCCCGCCCATCTGGCTGGATGTCCACAGCCACCCTGGCCAGCTTCCAACAGAATATTAAAAACATGATAAAACACCAAACATTTCCCTAAACAGGGCTGCCTTCAGATGTCTTCTAAAATTCAGATAGTTGTTTATTTCCTTGACATCTGGTGCGAGGGCATTCCACAGGGACGGCGCCACCACCGAGAAGGCCCCCCTGCCTTCTGGCAGTGAGGGAACCACCAGAAGACCCTTGGCGCTGGACCTCAGTGTCCGGGCTGAACGATGCGGGTGGAGACGCTCCTTAGATCTGCCACTGCCTCTCAACCTAACCTCCCACCCAGGGATGTTGTGGGATTTAAACGAGAAGGGGGAGACCCAAATACATCAGCTTGAGTTCCTCAGAGAATTAATTAATTAAATAAATGGGCTCAGATACTACCTCACCTTACCCCATGAAACCTCTGGCAGGAGATATGACAGTCATCTTCAAAGATCTCAAGGGCAGTCACACGGAAGGTAGAACAAGCTTGTTTCCTCCTGCACTGGAGGGTAGGACTTGAACCAATGGCTTCAAATTACAAGAAAGGAGATTCCGACTCAACATCAGGAAGAATTTGCAGACAGTAAGAGCTGTTCGATGGTGGAACGGTCTCCCCCGGGAGGTGGTGGGCTCTCCTTCCTTGGAGATGTTTAAGCAGAAGTTGGATGGCCATCTGTCATGGAGGTTTCTGCATTGCAGGGTTGTTGGACTATAGCCAGGCACATCTAACTCCCAAGAGACCTGTGATCTACTCCCAGTATTAAAAAAGCTGGCAGTGATCTACCCATTGTCATTGGAGGGAGGAGGCGTGGGGATGGGGGTGGATTGCCCAGAGTTAGGATTGCCCAGAGTTGTTGAGCTTTTATTTGTTAACTTTTGGTAAACTTTATTTAATCCCATGATCAATAAGGATCCCACGATCTATGAGTATCAGTTGGGGATCTTCCAGTAGATCGTGATCTACTGGTTGGACATGTCTGGACTATATGACCATTGGGGTCCCTTCCAACTCTGCAATTCCATTATTCTACGACTCCATCAATGCAGGATACTGCAGCTTTAAAAGGCCTGCAACGTAGATTGCTGTATTGTATATTTTATTGCATTGCATGGCACTATGTCTTAGGGCAGGGCTGCCCAATGTAAGGTCCACTTCACAGGCGCCTGTTTTTGCACAGTCAGCCACATGGTGTGACTCTGAGGTGCATGGAAATGTGATGCAAAAGCATGATAGGGGCTGACTATCGCTGCTCTTTTCCATGCTGCAATTGCAGATGAAGAGAAGTGGGGGCTGAGGCAGTGGTATTTTGGGAGAAGGGGAGCATTAGGGACCAGAAAATATTCGTCAGGGGAAAGGAATTTTTCTTTTATTTTTAGATTGCCTGCCTCTTTTGGTTCTTCAAGCCATCCATGCTCATTACATGCATAAAGACATATTTTAAAAGAAGATTTGCTCGTCCGTCTGTCCCCTTTGAGTCCAGCTGCCCCTTCTCTTCACAACGCATCTGAGGGATGCACCAACCAGCCATTTAAATGCTGATTCAGTTGTACATTTTGTACCTTTCACGTTACTTCATGGCCTTTGAAAGTTGTTTTAAAGAGCTGCTTATCGCTTTATTTGAAAACTTTATTCCCTCCACTCCCAGAATTTAATTTTGAAATAAAGTTTAAAATTAAGGCAAAACGAATAAAGAAAGTCATATTTTGAAATCATTTTTCAACAGTTTCAAAGCGGCTCCAGGGACGGTGTGTGTGTGATGCCATAGGTGCTAGCCAGCCGACACTGTGCACAGTTGATTTCTGATGTCAAAATGCAAATGGTTTTGGCCTGAGCTTGATGCTGGAGAGAAGATCGTTTTGAGCAAGACACGGCGAGTTTGCTGACACCAAAACCCCACCACCACTCAAAATGATGTTCCACCACTTCTGGAGGACATTGCTTTGTCTCAAACTGCCCTGTCTCTGCCTCCTGCCCTGCCTCCGGCCTTGCAGGCAGCACCACACCCCATAAATCCCTGGTCCCCTCTCCTGGGTCACTCCCCTGAGAATTGCCCATGACACCAGGCACCACTTCCATATTGGGAAAAGTGAGGATCACTCAGAGGAGGGGTGAAGGTGAGCAGCCTGTGGCTTTCCAGGTGCTTGACTCCAACTCCCACAATCCCAGATCATTGGCTAGGCTAGCTGGGGCTGATGGGAGCTGGAGTCCATCAAGAGCTGGAGGGCAGCAGGTTCCTCAGTCCTGTGCTAGAGAAATGATGCTAGTTGGGAACTGAACCTGCAAGAGGCAGGACCAGGTTCTGAGCATCCAGCCAGGCAGAAACAACGATGGAGGGTGCAAAGCAGGATTCATGAAGGGGGTGGCCCAGGGATAGGAGGTGGTGTGAGTACTGAGGGTCAGATATGGAGGCTTGGAGGGCTACATGTGCCTTGCAGGAACCGTCCCTTGCACTGGACCATGGTAGAAAACAATGTTTTTTTGTAGAAAAATAGGTGCTGATATGCACCATGAAGTTGTTACAGTATGTGCCACACTTTCTAACAACAAAAAAGAGGTGCCAGAACAGTGTACGGCTGAGTACCCCCTGAAGAAAAGCATTGCCTTACCTTAACCCTGATCCTAGCTCTAACACTAATGTTAACCCTAAACCCAAATCTAACCCAACCTTAGCCCTAAACCCAACAGTAACACAAACACTAAGCCTAACCCTAACCCTACCTCCAAACCTAACTGTAACTGTAACCCTGACCCTTACTCTAATTCTAACCCTACCCCTACCTCACACCTTAACCTTAGCCCTACCACCAACTCTAACCCTAACCCAACCCTATAACCCTAACCCTAGCCCTAGCACTAAACCCAACCCTATCTCTAACCCTAACCCTGAACACAACCCGAACCATAACCCTTTACCCTAACCCTACTTACAACCCTAACGCTAATCCTAACCCTACCTCTAACCCTCACCCTAAGCCTTGCCCTAGCCCTAGCCCTAGCCACTTTGGGAAGGAAGGAAGGAAGGAAGGAAGGAAGGAAGGAAGGAAGGAAGGAAAAGAAAAGAAAGAAAGAAAGAAAGAAAGAAAGAAAGAAAGAAAGAAAGAAAGAAAGAAGCTCAGCTTTTCCAGAAAAAGCTCAACAACTTTTCTGTCTGGATTTTCACTTTTTGAAATATGGCAATCCTACCCTGAGAGTCATCTAGTCCAACCCAATGTGGGGCTTGAACCCCCAAACTTGAGATTAACAGTCTCATGCTCTACCAACCGAGCTACCCCAGCTAAATCCAGCATGCTGTTCTCACAGTGGCCAACTAGATATCTCTAGGAAGTCCGAGAGCAGGACGTGAGCACAGCAGCCCTCTCCCCACCTGTGAGTCCCAGCCAGAAGTATTCAGAGAGGTAGCACAATGCCATCATAGCTGGGAGCTGTCAATAGTCTTGTCGTCCGCAAGCTCTGATCTTGGGACACGAGGGCAGCCTGGGCTCCCCCAGCTGTTGTGGGCTGAGTTTCTTTGAAATGAAATATTCTTGGCGCTGCGGTTAATAGCCGTCATGATTCTTTTGTTCCTCATGGTTCTTTTGTTCCTCCGAGCCGGCGATACTCTTGTCACTCCTGAGTATGAGGGAGACAACCAAGGCACAAGCTATTCTTAGTCGCTGTGAGTGTGCACCCTGTTATCAGAGTGGGTGGGACACGTCTCCATATCTTAGGGGAACTGACAAATTCCTGGGTTTGGTGAGAGCACCCAAAGGACGGGGGAGAGAGGAGACAGAGTGTGATTGACATGGCAGAATGTTCTCGTAGCAAGCATTGGGATCTCCCAGCAAAGCATTTTGCGCTAAGATGATATCAGGTCCTGGGATGGATCTGCAGCTGTGGCATGCTTGTTAACTGGGAAGACGGAATAAAACACCATGACAGTCTTTGCCAGCCTGATGCCAGCTTCAGACTACAACTCCCCTCCCATCAGCCCCAGCAAGCATGGGAGCTTGTGTAGAAAGTAGCTGTCATGCATTGGTTGGATGCAGAGAAATGGTGAGAGGAACCAGCTGGGGAACCCCCCCAAGGGAAGAAAGCTTAGAGCCTAGGGATTGGTTGCCTTCTTTCTTCTTGTACTTTGGTGATCACTTGTAACTGAATAAGACTGTCTTTCATGAACACGGTTCTAACAGTGAGTCCGTAGGTGACTGTGGAGGCCAGTTCTGGCCCACATGTCCTTCCACAGTGGGGACATAGGTTTCCGGGCGGGAGTTGATCATGGTGAGGGTTTGCCAAATGCACCTTCCTCTTAGCTCATTTCTCTCTCGCAGGCCAAGGTTTCCCAATTGTCAGTGTTTATACTACATTTTTTTAGATTTGCCTTGAGTGAGTCAACAACAACAACAACAACAACAATTTATTTATACCCCGCCCATCTGGCTGGGTTTCGCCAGCCACTCTGGGTGACTCCCAACAGAATATTAAAAATAGAATCAAACATTACAAACTTCCATAAACAGGGCTGCCTTTAGATGTCTTCTAAAAACCTCTTTTGTTTACCACCAGCATTACACTTTCCATTTTTAAGTTCAGAATAGGGTAGTTGCTTTGGAAAGACGATAATCAGGCATCCGCACAACATGACCAGTCCAACGAAGTTGATGTTGAAGAATCATTGCTTCGACACTGGTGATCTTTGCTTCTTCCAGTACACTGGCATTAGTTCGCCTGTCTTCCCAAGTGATATGTAAAATTTTTCGGAGATGCCATTGATGGAGTATTTCGAAGAGTTGGAGATGGTGTTTATAAGTGCTCCATTGGTAGTGGGATGGTGATGAGTGGTCAGAGGGAGAAGACTGGGAAGAGGAGGTGCTGGAAGCTGAAGAGGTAACAAGGCTTAGTGAGCTGGGACAGTCTATGGCAGAGAGAAGTCCAGAATCAGAATCAGAGGCAGAAGCTGAAGCAGGAGAGTGGGAAGAGGGAGGCCAAGAGGCAGAGATGATCCAGGTCGGGGAAGAGTCATGGGTGTCTCCCCCTCCTGCTTAGATAAGCTCCCCTGTCTCTAGTCTCCCAGAACCAGAAGAGGCATGAAGTGGCAAGAGCAAAGGCAGGCAGGCACAGTCTCAGATTGCTTGGGGAAAACCACAAAGAGGAGAGGTCTTAGTAAACTGTGGGGAGTTGGGGCCCTTCAGTCTTGGCAACTGCTTCATAAGCGCAAGACCTACCAAATAAGAATTGCTATTCTCCTTGTGCCTGACACTCCTGTGCAGATCCTGTTTTCCCTACTAAAGAGTTAATTCCACTTGCTTTTGTGTGATTGGCTGCTGGCTCACTCCTGGCAGTATCTATTTGTACTTTTACCTTGTATTTTGTATCTTGTGAACTGCCCTGAGATCTTTCGATGGAGGGCAGTATAGAAATCTTATTTATTTATTAGATTGTGAAGTTGACATCTGATGCTCCCTTTGCTTTTTGCCTCTGGCATGTGGCCTCTGAAAGGCTGCCCAGAAGGAAATGTGGCCCCTGGTCAGGAAAAGGTTTCCCACCACTGCTGGGTTTGTGTCAGTGCGGGGTGGTGTGTGTGTGTGTGTGTGTGTGTGTGTGTGTGTGTGTAGGCAGGGAATGGCAGAAGAACATTTAGGGGAGCTCCGGGTTTGAAGGGCCCCTGGCTCAAAGGTGCTTTGGTAGGCCTTTTCCTTTGTTTAGTGGACCTTTTTGGCTTACATGGTTGCAGGCTGAGTGTGATGGCCTGGGAGTCAGACTCTGATGCTGAAACCTGAGGGATCCCAGCCTGCACAGGATTCCCCGCCTCCAGAACCAGCTGAGCCGGGGCCAGGGCTTGAGCCTGAAGGATCCCCACCTGTGCTGGATCCCCAGGTGCAGGCATCAGCAGAGTCTGCTCTGGCTCCTGATGGGAGGGAGGACCCATTGCCTGCAGGTGCTCCACTCCCAGCCTCATCAGAGGAAGCTGAGGCAGCCCCTGGGTCCAGTAACCCACCAGCCTCTCCTGAGCTGCAGAGGCTCAGGACAGAGAGGCGAAGAGAGCTAAGTGCCTACAGGAGGAGTGCTCGCCTCCAGGCCCGGAGGAGAGGCGAGTCTCCGGAGGATCGGGGCCGCCCTAAGCATAGGGCCAGATAAAAGCCAGCCAGACCCAGCCCAAGTTGCGTGAGCAACTTAGTTGCAAGCGTATGCTCAACCTGCAACCTTGTGCCTGAACCTGCCTTGGACCTTGACCTGCTCCCTGCCTCGCTCCCCGCCGGACTGACCTCCTTTGGACCCCTAGACCCAGGACTGGACTTGGACCTCGCTTCACGGACAAACCCTTGGGGCCAGCACACTGAGTCAAGGCTTCACAGCACTGGGGGGCGGGGTTTGAAGGCTGCCATTTTAATGGTAGCACCAATGTGTCCTAAAGGGTGTTGGGCCACTGGGAGCTGTCCAAGGTTGCCAGGTGCTGATCCCCAGACCTTGTTCAGTGACGGAGATAAGCTTGCTGATGTTTACTGGTTTCTGCTACCTGAGATACCTTTAGGCTTTCTGTAGCATGCCTAAATGACGATGGCGCCTATCATCCAGGTTGAGACCAGGCGATGATAATGTGTCCAGTTTGTGCGTCCAGGAGTTATCCCTCTGTGCTTAGATCATTGGACCCGCTAGCCAGCACTGTTTTTGCGTCGGCAAAAATGAAGCCCTTCTGAGCGTTCCACCCTCAAATTTCTCTACAACTGCCACCTTGGAAAGAGCTGTCATTTCATCTTTAGCAGAGCAGTTGATGAAGGAGGAAGCAGAAATGTTCTGCCACGTAAACAAACAAACAAACAAACAAACAAACAAACAAACAAAATCCCTCTGCTCTGTAAAACACAGCAACTGAGCTGGGATGCATCTAGCTCATCAATGCTTCAGGATTTCTGCACCACCACAAACAAACAAACAAATATTTGTTTGTTTGTGGTGGCATAGAAATCCTGAAGCATTGATGAGCTAGATGCATCCCAGCTGAGTATTGCAACTTTGCATCCCTTGTGGAATATATATATATATTTTCCTAGAGTGGCCCTAAGGTTCCCTGGGATCTGTTGCCTGCTATCATTCACCTTGATCTTTTGGCTTTCAGAGCTGTTTTCGATTCTCTTTGGAGCTGAGCCCCAGCCCCCATTCCTCCTGAAATTTTGGCTGCTTGTCAGCTTGTCATTCAATCAACACCTTCGAAGGCGTGATCTTCCACATCTGCCCCCCCCTAAAAGAGATGATTAGTGATCTGTCAGTTGCTGCAGAAGAATTATGCAGCATCTGTTGAGGAAAACCCATTGGTGGAAAAGAGAAAGGAGAGGAAAGAGATCGAATGCAGAATTGCCAAGAGAATTACTCCAAGTCCCCCCCCCTTCTTCTGTACTTTCTTGCTTTTTAAATATGTATGTATGTGTGTATGTATGTATGTCTAGGATTAGGATGAGTTGAATCAAGTGGTGACAGAAACAGAAATGAAACACACAACACATACAAAAACCTCAACAGCAAAAATAAAGTACTGTTAATCTTTCTGACAAATGTTAAAAATCAGCACTTGAGTTTCTTTTGGCGACTCGAGTGCCTAGGGGTCTAAAAGATGATCCATGGCAATTTGGGTTTTCTCTGGGTTGATGTTTGTTACAATTTAGCACTAACGAGAGGGTTTTCCATGATGGGAAAGGAGCAGGGCAAGGGGAAAACCACTTGGATCTATTCCTAAAAAACAAGAGTCAAGTGAAAAACTGCTTACACCTATGCTTTCTAGGCATAGAAGCAGAAGTGTGGATGAGCTCTATGTCTCACAGGTACTAGCCAATAGGCGCCTTCCAGGTGTTGTTTGACTCCAACACACGTCAGTCCCACCCACATGGCCAATGTTCCAGCGATGATGGGAGTTTTAGTCCAACAAAAATCAGTAGCTCTAAAGGCAACTATTCCAGGTTCAAGATTTGAGAACCTGTCTTTTCAGAGCTTTCTCCTGGACAGGAAAAGGCTATTTTTGTATTGAATTTGGCAAGACTGCTGTCAAATGGAACACCTCAGCTCTTAAAATAGCACATCTTTCTTCAAGTTGCCCTATAATTCCCAGACCTAACTAACACCTTGGTCCGCAGTTGGAGAAAACAACCATCTTCGTCCTCTTAATACTGCAAAGTGCTTTGTTTTATTACTGCTCAGAGATGTGCCTAAACCCACCCTTTTATATCTAAATTGTTTGGAATGACAGGCATGTTCTAACTAAAAAAATAATAATTCTGCAGGGTGATATAACTTGTTTTATTATGCAGGAATTTGCCGTTTGAGGGAGGAGTGGAAGAGGGTGAATAGGGAAGAAAGACAGAAGAAAAACACTTAATTAGGCCTGTATCTTAAAGAACTAAATTTGATCTTCCAGCAGGGGGAAAAAATTACAGGTTAAAGTGAAGATTATATGCTCTGTACAGGGACCATGCTTGTTTTTATAGTTGCTCCTTCAAAGCTTTGATGGAAATTCTTCCTTTGTTAGAAACGGGGGGGGGGGGGAGAGAATCTTTTTAAAAATTAAAATACTCTTAAAGAGAAGCTGGTAGATTTTAATTTACTGCTTGGGGGCGTCTTCATTCAGGAAATAGGTCAGAGTATTTGGAAGAAGGGTCACTTGAGGCCAATATGATCATTTAACATTATCCTCAGCAAAGGGTCCATTTACGGGAAGGCACTGATGGAGCATATGCCTTGCGTGTAGAAGATCTCAGGTTCAATCCTCAGCACCTCCAGGTAGGGCTTGGAGAGACCCCACCTGAAATCCTGGACAGCTGCTGCCAGCCAGTGTAGCCAATACTGAAGTGGATGGACTCACACTCTCAATAGATAGACGGTAGCTTCCTTTGAAATTTTGGAGGTGTGAAGGGAAGGTGGCAGAAGGGCAGGCCCCCTTGTGCCATCTCTTCCAACTTTTATTCTCTTCACTCCGTCTCTCCTACCCCCTCCAAAAGTCTTCTGGCTCTCCTTCTTTGTCTTTACACCCAACATTGAGGCCAGCTCCGAGTTTGAAAGGTTGTGGCCAAAGCGGAATATGGTGGGGCCCCTTCTCTGGCAGGGACCCCTGGTGGGCTTAACTGACACAGAAGGGGGGCAGCAGCCCAGTCAGAGCTGGGTTTAGCTACCATTTAAATCCCCCACAATTCCTCGGGGAAACCACACTTGGGCATTGTGGGAAATTGCAGCTAGACCCAGCTCCCTGGTGCTACTTGGAAATGTCAGGCCAGAAAAAATATATTATTAAGGTGCCTAGTGGTGGGCACTTGCCAAGGTGATGAGGCCATAACAGATGCCCAAGGGTACCAGAGGCTAATGCCAGATGTTACCCACATCTCTGATGCTTTCTGCTTACCCCCAGCAGCCAGCTCTCATGTTCCCCCTCTCCTAGCTCTTCCTGACATTCCTCTCCCTTTCTTGCTCTTCCTCCCCTACTCCATCCAAGTGCCATTTCCCTCTCCCTTGTAGGAAAGATTTGCAAGCATTCTGGCCACCCCAAAGCTGCTCAGTGTTCAGAGTTGTTGTTGTTGTTGTTGTTGTTGTTGTTGTTGTTGTTGTTGTTGTTCGTTTCTTCTTCTTCTTCTTCTTCTTCTTCTTCTTCTTCTTCTTCTTCTTCTTCTTCCTCTTCTCCTCCTTCTCCTCCTCTCTCCTCCTCCTCCTCCTCCTCCTCCTCCTCCTCCTCCACCTTCTCATTCCTTGGTTTTCAAACAGCTTAGTTCTCAAACGCTTTGACTCTTGAATGCCGCAAACCCGGAAGTGACTATTTTTGGAAGCTGAACATCTGGTACAGCTTCCGATTGAGTGCAGGAAGCTCCTACAGCCAATCACAAGCTGTGCCTTGGTTTTTGAACATTTTCAGAAGTTGAACGGACTTCCGGAACGGATTCCGTTCAAGAACCAAGGTGCGACTATATTGTGTTTTTATGTTGTGAATTGCCCTGAGATTTCACACACACACACACACACACACACACACACACACGTGTGTTAGACCGTCCAGCTGTAATCTGCTCCTTTATCAGTCTTCAGTCAACTTTTATATCTCACTTATTTTCTTTATTTACAGAGTTCCTTAAAAACATGCAGTGTGTTCATTGTCCCAAGGATCCTGCCACCACAGAGATTATGACAAAAACATTGGGGAAAGAGCAATATTTTTAAAATAATTACATTTTCAGTTTAGATATGTGTACAATATTACTACTACTACTACTACTACTAATAAATTATTAATTATTAATAATAATAATAATAATAATAATAATAATAATAAATTAATTAATTATATTTGTATACCACTCTTCATCTGTAAATCTCAGGGCAGTTCACAAGACAAAAATAACACAATATCGATTCCAATAGGACGATAACCAGTAGAAATCAGCAAAGACTGATATTGCAGCCAGCAATATAATTATTGGTTGCAGTTTTCAAAAAGACAAACTCAAAGAGATACCAAAGAACAAACTTCAGAAAGAAATATAAAAAAACAGGAAGGAAAAACAACTTCAATTGTTTGAAATTTTATTTTATTAAATTCAAGCATCCGTCATGAATGCTTTAGCTGACATTCCTGCATTGCGTAGGGGGGGGGGAGGTCAATGACCCTTGGAGTCCCTTCTCGCTCTATGATTCTGTGATTCTGCATCCCTCCCTGCGCCCCAAAGGAGCCCAGAGTGGCAAAAAAAAAATCTGATAAGACAATAAAAGTATCGTAAGAACACCTTTGAAACTATTCTAATACAGATGCTGACCGGGAAAGATCTCACCTTGAAAGGACTTGTTGATGTAGGAACATGGCAAATAATTTATAACTATGCATTACAGAAGTCCTTCTTATGGAATCTGCAGGAGCATCAGCAAAAGTCCTTCCAACGGGAAATTATTCATTACATTTTAGACCACAAAAGCCACATTTTAGGAATTTTTCAGAAGCTGTTTTCAGGGACAACCACTTCCTGATGGGGAGATAGTTGTCTTTTAACAGAATAGCAAAAAAGATTAATTATTGACTTGGGGGGTGGGGGGAGCGGGGGGAACAAAGGAGGGAGAAAACCATTTATCTCGCTTCTCCTTTTATTACCTCCCTTCCAGCCTGTTTCTTCTGTTCTTTTCTTTCTTTTAATTGCTCATTTGTGGCTTTTACAAGTTGTCTTTCAGGTGAAACAAAGTAATGCTGTGTTACATTCCATGCATGTAGGGGCTTAGCTGCTGTTTAATTGCGTGTTCAACCCTGTAATTAAGAAGCAAATGGAAGACTCGATGCCCTGGAACTGCAGAAATTCTAGGTTTTTTGGCAAGACACTTGGGCTAAGTGTGCAAACACACAGCTTAAAAGAGTATGCACACACGTGTGTGCATTTCTATATCTATTCTGATGCCAGAGAAGAAAATCACAGATCCCAACCTTGCACAGAGTTTCAACATCCCCATCTTCTCCTGGACTCTGGTGCCACTGAAAAATACCTGGCAAGCACCGGCGTTTCTTGTCTCCTTCGAGCTGAGTTGAGAGCCCTCAGGCGCTGCCAGGGTCTCCAGAGAACGAATGTGTAGCACAAGGTTGGGGAGCGGCTTATGGTCCTCTGGATTGTGGTTGGACTTCAAGAGCCATTAAGCCAGCCACCATGACCAGAGGATGTTGTCATCCAACTTTCCCACCAGGGACAGAAAGATCTGTCAGTTTCGGGTTTCTCAGTCCCTTGGTTTCCTATCCTTAAATTTGGTTCTCCACATTTCTGCAGCAATTTGCATTTAAAAAAAAAACCTCATTAAAATTCACCAGCATTTTAGTGCAAATTTCGTTATTCTCGGTTCTGACTAATGCACACATTTTAACAAGCAAGTTATCTTAATTTAATGTATTTTCATTTGCTCCTAATATGTGCATATTTGCAAACATTGGTTGGCTGATGAACCGCATCACAAAATTCAGATATGGACGAATTCCGAAGGATGTCTGTGGTTTGGTTCTCATCCTGTTTCGGAAAGTGTGGATTTGATAGATTCAATTTTTTCTCCACCCCTGCTCCCCACCCTGACATAGCACTTCTGGCAGGAGCTGAAAGGGACGATGGCAGCTGATTATTCTGCCCGGCCATAAGCTCAGCTGAGTAATTATATCTCCAAGGAGGCTTTTGATGAGGCTTGGAGACATGTCTGTCAGATGACATCGCCAGGAATGGTAAGGGATGATGCTCTGGCTTGAAACAGCTGTGTTCAGAGGACTTGAATTGGGTGATTTGGACCAGAATGCATTCACATTGGGGGAAATGAATGGCCTTGGGTGGCCGGCAGGGCTGGCCCACCCATGAGGCAAGGTGATGTGGCAGGATCCGCAAGAGCAACTGGTCTGGCCTCCGAGGAACTGCCCAGTGCCTGCCATTGTCCCCTCCAGAGTGCTCTCTCGGTAGATAAAAGGCACTGGTGGTGTTCACCTACCAGGGAGGAAATGACAGGAGCTGCCCTCTTGGGTCTCCTGGGCTCTACACCTGCCTGGTGTGGTCCGAAGCAGGCCCCTCCCTGCCCATGGCCTTTGAGTCCCACTTCAACCACCAGTGAGCTGCTGCCAGTTAGTGCAGAAACTGCAGAACTAGATGGGCCAGTGGTGCGATTCAGTATAAGTATCTTACATTCCTGTTTCATGGTGGATGCTTCCTCTTTCTCACAAGCCACGCATTCTCTCTAGAGAGAAAATAATAATCAGGCGCACAAAAAATGCTTCCATTAAAGTATTTTCAGATACTATAAAAGCTTCCCTATTTGAACCAGGCTGCGGTAGCAAAAGCAGCAAAGGTTAGCAAAAACCCTCTGTCTGTTGTTTAATAAATGATGAGGCATCGAGGCCCATCATTAAGTGTCTCCAAGTAAATCGATACTTGGAGCGGACACAGAATTTCGTACAATTTCAAAATCTGGCCTTCAGTCTCTCATCTGTGTAGAGGAGAGAACAGAATGCTCTGAAGACCCCAGCACGGCTGTTTTGCTTAAGAAAATGAAAGAATTCCGTGCACAGTTCGTCAAGATCTCAAAACTGGAAGTGAAATTCAGAGAGGTAATGGTTACAGGTGGGTAGCCGTGTTGGTCTGCCATAGTCAAAACAAAATCAAAAAAAACTCTTTCCAGTAGCACCTTAGAGACCAACTGAGTTTGTTCTTGGTATGAGCTTTCGGACATGCTCAGATCTTATTTCACCAAAATCCCTCACGAACAGCGCAGCATGCCGGGTATACTTATACTCAATGGGCTATACGAGAACTTACGGACGTCCAAAGCCGAAACACCATTCAGAATTAAACCACAAGCGGACTTTCTACCCAAAACTCTTCATTTTCTCTGCCTTACCAACACTAAAACAACATTTCAAATTTGTAGATGTCCCATCGGTCCTTTTGGTGAGGATCTTTTCCTTCAGATCAGCGGCACGTAGGCAATGGGCACCCCGCATAGCCCCCACAGTCTATCGGGCCAAAACGATATTCATGGCAGATTTTAGGAACAACTGTTTTCCTAAATCCCCTATTACCCCACTTCAAACCTCTCTCGTAACCTGCTACGATTGACGCGAAGCTTATAGTCATTTATTATCTGGGAACAGGGTCCAACAGGACCGCCTGGTACACCTTTCCCACCACGACAATTCAATGACTTTCACCCGCTCCACCACCCATCAAAGCCTAAACAAGAACCAATCTATGCAAAGAATAATACACTCGATTGGGACGACCTACCATTTAAAAAATACCAGGCAAAGTGTGCATGCTGTTATGTGATCAACATAAGAACACCACTCTCTGATATTACCGCACAAACCACCAACCTGACCCGACCCACATACATATCTACATGCGTTTCTATACAGACTGTACCATCCCAATACACCACCAACACATATCCGCCGATCGAAGGTTTATTCACTATATTATTATAGGCCAGCTCCCCCCCGCCATCCTACGGAGTCGATAATACACGCCAGCCGTGAGGATGCGCATTGTCTGTTCCAACCTTACCAGACAAGAAGACGTCAATGGTAGACTCTCTCCCACCCCTAAGAAGTACCCATACATGACACCTATTTCAGTAGATCTACAAGCCAAACCCCCTCCCGTGTCCGACACCCTCGAGTTCAACTGGGGACCGCGAGCAATCAAACCAATCGCCAACCATAGTCTAGACGTTCATTCTTACATAGGAACTAAAAAAAAAATGACTTCATACTCTAAGTCCCCGCGGCTGATGACCAGAGTTAAACAACCACTAGCGTCTGATACGACATGCCGCAATATACTCCTAGAAACGCACTTTAAGAATAGCCCAGACCGTGGCATGAGAAACCTCCTAAACGCCTGCCTACGAGTACCAAGACGTTCCGTCACTCGAAAATCCGAGTGAGTCTGTTATAGATATATGGATATGATACGAATCTGAACTTTCGTCCAGAGACATTTCACCTCACTATTGGATAATCAAATTACAAGCTTCCCAAAATTTTGATAAAAACCCAACAAAATGTTTTTACAGACGCCATCTTATTACAGCCCAAGATTCGATACAACCCGTCTCCAGGACTTAATGACCTTCCAGTATTCTTCTTGCTCACAGTCCTGGGAGGAAGGACCCTACATTCGGCCCAGTGTGTATTAACAGACAGCCCCAAATTCTCAAACCAGGCTCCTTCAAGCCGCATCCAAAATCACGCAAATAATACTACAACAAATAAGGACTCAAGCATGGACACTCGCCTTACAATTGACCAGCCAGAGCCATGACAAGTAAACCCACGATGCCAACTGCTTTGGACCATCCATGCCAACATAATACCTGAGAAGTGACATAAACACCGATAAATTACTAGTCCCAACAACACATTCAAAACCCATACCATCTTCGTCAGGACTATGTTAATTGGCTCATTTCTATTCCACATTGTGTGTTATGCAATCAAATGCCAAACAGTGCCCTTCAGCTCTCTATATTTGGGACAAACAGGCCAAACCCTACGCCAAAGGATAAATGGACATTAAATCTGATATCAGGAATCACAAGACAGAGAAACCAGTAGGAGAACACTTCAACTCCCAGGACATTCTATAAAAGATCTACAAAGTACTGTCTTAATACAAAGAAATTCAGAAAATAGACTGGAAGGGAAGTGGCTGGAATTAAACTAATCACACAACTTAAAACCACAGAAGAACCTGGATCTAAAGACATGAACTAAGATCTTATTTACTCAATTATACATAACAAAGCTATCTTTAGCCATCTCACCCCTTGCTTCTGCAAGACTAATTACAGCCGTTAAGAGTCGTCAACAGGTTTCATACCTATCAGCTGATCACCCATTCCACCACACTTCTGAGCAATACCCTCCCCACTCCCTCACTATATTTAAGGATCTGGTGACTTCTGTTTCAGTGTATCTGAAAGAAGTGTGCATGCACACG